>JABYQS010000095.1:0-157368 GCA_022592435.1 Cerioporus squamosus | reverse complement strand
ATGAAGGAGAAGGACGTTGAGGACGTACCTGGGTCGTCGATAACCCACATAGCGACAGGTGGACCATCCACCTGAGTGATCCAGAGGAGAAGTACGCGGGTATGTCGATGGAATGGATGAAAACCATCTGGATGGACGGATGCCCCACCGTCTTCTTCACGGTATTCAACTACAGGTTCACTAAAATCAGGAGATCAATCGCCACATCGAGGCCAACGTCATGGCGATGACGACGCACCTTACCGGCGAGTCCGGCTTCCATGTCGTACCGCCCGACCCAGAATGGCGCCCGAGCTCAGGGCGCGCGACCTCCCGTATCTATGGGTAATCAGAGGCCTTTCCGAAGCAGCGGCCTGGGAGATGGTCAAGCTGCGAGTCATCTCGGCTAGAGGAGTCTCGATCATTACGCACCCGAAGGCTATCGAGAACCCCAAGTTCGTATGTGGCCTCGCTGGCTTCCTACGGCCAGATGTCAAGACGAAGGCTGCGGTCCTGAGCGTTCTCGAGTCCGAGTACATGCTGAAGAGGCTGGCCGATCTGTCAGGACGTGCGATCGTCTAGGTCACTTGTCCATTGTGAAGCGCGTCGAACGAGTCATCGAATCCCTCGATTCCGCTTCATGGCGACTAAGGAGGACGGATACGTGGCGAACGTCTACATACTCCCGCCCTCCGACGATCTCGATGAGTGGCGAGGATGGGCCGAGGAGATGCGCGCGTGCCGCTTCAACGTTTTCCTGAACGGTACAGGCTCCGCGAGGAAGGCTTTCTGGTGTGGTGGCTGTAGGGGGTTGACCACGAGGATCAGGAGTGCCCCTTCCCAAGATGAGAGGCTGGATGGGTCCTCAGGGGGCCAAAAGCTCCACACGAAGTACTGGACGCCGGAGTCAGTAGGCGGCAGACAGCCTGGACGAGGACGCGGTGGTACGCTTTGGTCATCTGGCCAGGAGATTTCGAGGGCACCGGCGACGAGCGGACGTGGCACAGGAGGCAATCGTATGTTTTCCGGTCGAGGCCGAGCTAGGGGCGTGCAAAGAGGCAGCCAACGTGGAAGTTACGACCACGAGGAGGGATGAGGAGCGAATGGAGTCAGAAATCACCGGCTTTCCAGAGCTCCTGGGCGGCGAAATACTAGACGTAGACGTAGGTGTCATGGGGTAGCAAGTAGTAGTGCATGTCGATGTCTCGGATGAAGTAACGTACAACGTCTCTAATACACTCACCTCTCACTATACGCTGGAGTCTGCGTCGATCCCTCCCTCGTAGTCTGCATCGAAGGGTGAGAGGATGACGTGAGCTTGTACGAAACCCTACCTTCCTCTGCGTCTCTCGTACTCCCTTGTATGTAACCGTCCTTTCGGGTGGTCGCGTTGATCTCGTCATTATCCTGGGGTCTGTACCTTCGCATATATGAGAAGGCACTGGGCCGGCAGCGAGAGCAACAAATGCTCGCACTCTCTTCTGGCCCTCCAGGCGTATACAGTTGTTTAAGGGTCTCACGCGCATCGATAGGAAGTATAACTGCAATTGGCAGAGTAGAATACATGAGCTACGAGATACGTGCGCTGAACAAGGGAGACACCCCAAGTCAGTGCAGGGAGGAAATGCGGAAAGCATGCGTGCGAGCGAGCATTAGGTACCAGAGTGTAGGCAAATCAGAGAGGAGCTGTAAGAGAGCAAGAGGATCCCATATGAGATGATAGAGAGGGCAGCGAGGGCGAGGTGATCTAGTCACCTCTGCTAGTACGTCAGATGAAGTCAACCGTGTAGGTCACGGGCAGACTCTTGGCGCACCGATGGCACTGGAAGCCTTAAACATCGGAGTCAGATCGCGCGCGCTGGAAGTCGGTCAGCGGTCGTCGCTGCCACTACCATCACCCTGCTCGTCTTTGGACGGCGGTGCAGAGGCCCGGACGTGTTTAGCCTCGACGACGCGAGCTTTGCGCTGTTTGCACTCATCTGCCTCCTCTGCCAAGAGTATTGACACTCTGCTTTGGACCCGTTTTCGTCACCAGCGAAGCGGTCGCTGTACTCGGCCTGGAAGTCTTGTAATCGATCAGGTTAAGTGTAGCAAGGTCTCGGCAAAAACCTGCTGGCCCACGATTCATGGCGTACGTTCCCCCTGGGTGACGACGAGAAATGTTAAGCAGCTCTAATCTGGATGGAAAGCACAGTCTCGCACAAGAATGACGATGGACGACGTACATACTGTGCCGTTTCGGGCTGGGGACCTTGTCGGCTGTCTCTTCTTGCGGGTCATCATCAAGCAACCTGGTTTGCCTTGGGTCCTTCCCGTGACAGGGCAAGGTTCTCTCCATCCTCGTCGTTTCTTCTGTGTAAAAGAGCAGCGCAGACGAAAATAGATGCATATATACTCACTTTGACCGGTATCTCCGCCATCCTGAGCCTTTCCCTATACGGTTTGAGTACCTCCTCCAGCTTCCTGCCTGTTGAGGGACTTGGCAAGTTTGAAGGAAGCGGAGCGGGCTTCTCCGGGCCAGAGCCGACGGCCTGAGTGCTTTTCGCCGGTTTCCTTTGTGTTCAATGATGACGATAATCGTTTCGGGCAAGTTACCCAACGCACTTTGTGTCGCGACGGCACACGAAAAAGGCGGTAGGTGAGGGCAAGGAGGCGGTGACTGCGATAATGGTAGTAGCATGACAAGAATTTGAAGAAGAAGCGGAAAGAGTGGCGGGGCCGTGAGTGCACACTTAAGTTGCGTGGCACCTGTGATCCGCCTTCTGCCAAAACGCGCACCGCGTCAAGGAGCTCGCGCGATCACGTGGGCGAGTGTGGGTGCGGCGCTGCGGCTCACGGAGCCTGAGTCTTAGCCTGCCGCTCTGTCTGCGACACTCCCGCGCATCCGTCGACACCAGCAAAGGAAGCTTCTGCAGAGAGCCTACTCTCTCTTCTAGTCGGCCCCTTGCTCACCTGGAACTCCCGGACTGCTTGACATCCCGAGGGCTCGAGACTCGAAAGCTGGCCAAGGGACTGGGCTGGCCGGGTGCGGAAGGATTTGGGAGTTGTACGAGCGCGCTGGCGCGGCATGAATGCGACCCGACAAGACCTGGCCTCAGTGATCGTCAGATGAGCACAAGAGACACGTGAAGATGCATCAGGCCATCCCTTACTGCTCTCCCCGCAACCTCAGATGCGCGAAGCGACTGGACTGCGCCTGGGAGGATTGGGATGGAGCAGGCTCCCCTTTGTCAAGCTGGATGTACAAATGTGGGGCGAGGAGCAATCCGCGCGGGCAAGTAGCGAACAGAGAAGGCATGACACGCTTTCGCTCTTGCTGCTGCACGCCGTATCGTCCGCATGTTAATGGCGTGCGGTCCTGGCAACCTGTCTGATGGCAGCAGATCAGAACACCAAGCCATCAAAGTCTAGGAAGTACACACGAAACTCGACAACGAGGATGCGAGACGGCCCCTGAGACCAGGCTTGCGTGCTGCAGGCTGTAGGTGCCCTGTTTCAGTGCGCCCAGCAGGAGCCGAAACCGGTAGAATCGTTGTGGTGGATTTGGGTGCGACGGGGTACCCAGTGAACGGACGGACACGATAGTCGACGCTCCTAGCTGGTTGCGACAGCTGCGCCTCGGTGGCGACTTATTGTAGTCGATTTACCGGAGGAGGGTGGCCGCCGGCGTGCGGGCCTATTTTGTGTATGCGCCTTGCGCATCCGTGAGGCGACTCGAACAAGTCGCTGAATGCTAATGGGCGGATACGGACAATGGATATCAGGGTTTCTGGCCCGTAAGTACTATCTCATGTGATGGTCAGAAGGATGGTGCGGAGATGCACAACGGTTTAAACGGCTCGGCACACACCGGGATGGCAGCCGGACGATGCGTGGCATGGCGTCGCGCAGCAACGACGCTGATCAATGCCTGCCCCGACAGGGCCCACATATACTGGTTTCGGCGCAGGAAAGCCCTGTCGGTCTTCTCGGTATGCGGGAGCCTATTCAGGCTTGACAACCCGCGCGAAAGCGAAGCGTCAGGTCCGGTAGCTGCATGCTGGACGCGACGCGCTGTCACCGTGATGGGGGGATCCCCATCTTGGGCCAAGTAAATGGTTGTGACTTGGCCGACGACGCAACTACGAACAATATCTCTTCTTACCAGAATCAAATAACCAGTGGCTCAATCGGTAATGGCTCTATGCGCCCTGACCTGGAAGGAGGCCCTTGCGGTATACATGTCTGCGGCGGGGCCGCTGATAACCAGGACAGGATCGGTGACATGCGTCCTGTTGATACGATGGTGGAGGTGAGGAGTCTCAGAGGAGAGGAGGGTGTTTTCGATGCCGACAGTAGGGGGATAGTGCAGGATCGCAGCTTTGCCGGAAGTGCAAACGCGAGAAGAAGGAAGGCAAGGAAAGAGCGCAAGACGGCCCTGCTAGTCGCGTCACTAAACATTAATGGTTTTGGAAATCTGGTGCGCGACCACCACGATAACAAGTGGGGGCGCCTTTATCGCATGATGTCGGAGCATAGGATCGGGGTTTTACTCCTCCAGGAGACTCACCTCACAGACGAACGCGTCGCAGGGATCCATAAAATGTTTGCTAACAAGCTGAAGGTCCTCTTTTCGGCAAATCCTGAGGCGCCTACCCAGAGGGAAGGCGTAGCCGTCGTCCTAAATGCGAGGTATATTAGTACGGCTAAAGCAACAGCAAAGGAGATAATTCCAGGAAGAGCTTTGCAGGTCTCTGTGCTGTGCCAAGGAGGAGATGTCCGGCATATTCTGTGCATATATGCACCAACTTCCAGTGGCCCATCTGAGCGGAAACTTTTCTTCGAAGCGGTGAGGAAGTTCTATGAAGAACATCCGGACTGCCCACGCCCCCACATGATGGCAGGCGATTTCAACTGTGTTGAGGACACTTTAGATCGACTTCCGGTGGGAGAGAGTCTTGACCAGTCGATAACCACGCTAGATGAACTCAAGTTAAGTTTGAAACTGATGCTGGCGGACGGGTGGAGACTGACAAATCCGAGTACGAGGGCGTACACTTTCCATCGCGGGTCGGGGCCTAATGCTACCTTCTCGCGTCTCGATAGACTATATGTCACTGAGGAGGTTTTCAGGAGTGCGCGGGAGTGGAAAATATGCGAAGCTGGGGTGAGAACCGACCATAGCTTGATATCAGTCCAGCTCACCCCGAAGAATGCACCCTCAGTAGGGCAAGGTCGTCCCCTTTTCCCGCTGCAGCTCCTACGGGACAAGAAATTGACAAGAGCAATAAAGAAACGGGGCATTGTGGCGATGCGGGATCTGTTTGCCCTGAAGGATGCAGGACGACGGACGGAGGACGCGAATCCACAGATGATCTTGCATAGCCTTAAGACCGACATAATGAAGCTTGCGAGGGCCCGGGAGAAGGAAGTAGTACCGAAACTTCTGGCAGATATCAAAGAGAGAGAGTTAGCCCTCAAGGTGATCAATGAAAGTAGCGATCTCCCGGGCCCCAAGAAAATAGAGGAAGCGGCCGCCCTGACTAAACAAATACGTCTGCTTAAGCTGAGGCGATACAAGCAGCAACAGCAAAACTCCAGAGCAACACACCGACTGTATGGCGAGCGACCGACGAAATACTGGTCCAAGTTACATCGAGAATGTGCGCCGCGCGATATAATCAATGCCTTCGAGAAGGAAGGTCAGCTCGGTGTAGCCGGTGAAAAGGTATACGAGTCGGACTCAGTCAGGATGGCCGAAATGGCTCTCGGAAGCACCATATGAATGTACAACGAGATGAGCCGGACACCAAGGCAAGAGAGGAGCGTGAAGCTGATATTGTCAAAGCCCTGAACAACCTGGACGCCGAAGTCTCTCCAGCTCAAGCAGGAGAGCTCGGCAACGAGTATAACTTACGAGGAATGCATGCTGTCCTTACGCTTTGCAAAATGCGGAACAGCGCCGGGGCTGGATGGAATCCCCTTCGAACTGTGGAAGACGCTCCACGCTAGACATGTTGAGGACTCACGTTTCCCTGATAGGCCTGTCTTTGATATTGTAAAGCTCTTAACTGCGACATTTGAGGACATGAGGCTCTATGGTGTTGTTACCAAGACGTCTTTCGCGCACGGCTGGATCGCTCCCATATATAAGGAGAAAGGGGAGCGGACTAGGGTGGTCAACTATAGACCTATAACCCTCCTCAACACTGACTATAAACTACTGAGTAAAACTCTAGCGGTCCGACTGGCAGATGTGGCACCGCACATCATAAACCGCGCCCAGGCAGGTTTTGTCCCTGGAAGAAAAATTCATAACCATACCCAGCTAGCACGCATGATGATGAGTTGGGCTGAAGAGAATGAGGCGGATGGCGCGATTGTCGCACTCGACCAAGAGAAAGCTTATGATAAGATTGCTCATGATTATCTGTGGAGAGTTCTAAGTAAATTTGGGATCCCTGAAACCTTCATTCGTCTCGTACGCTCCCTGTACAAGGAAGCGGTAACATCGGTAATGGTGACTGGAATACTGAGTAAGGCGTACCGCATACATCGGGGTGTGAGACAGGGTGACCCGCTGTCATGCCTGCTTTTTGACCTAGCCATTGAGCCGCTCTCAGCGATATTAGAAAATCTGACTTGAAGGTTTCAGCATTCCGCGCTGCAATGAGACTCTCAAGCAGTACTTTTTGCTGATGATACTACTGTATACCTGTCAAAGCAAGACGATTTTGCGATACTGCAGGAAGTCTTAGACACCTGGTGTTCAGCAGCTAAAGCAAGGTTCAATATCAGCAAGACGGAGATCATCCCATTGGAAGCCCTGAATTCAGGCTTGAAATGGCGGAGACCTACCGTTCGACAGGCGCGTGGAAGAACTACCACATGGCGTGCATGTGGGCGCAGGAAGGTGAGGCAGTTAGGATACTCGGGCTTTCTTGGGAACGGAATTGATCAAGTGGGAGGTCTGGACACTCGTTCATGAATAGATCGTTGCAATGAGACAGCCCTTGATGCAGGTGATCGCCCGATGGAAGGCTGGACACGCGACGTCCAAGGAAAGAACATGTGGTGCAGATGATTGTCGGAGGCATGACACAGTAATCTGACAAATGTTCAAACGAATGCCAGAGACAATCCTCAAGAGACTCACTAAGATAATACGGGGCTACCTTTGGGACGAACCCCATAATACGCCGGTAAGCATGAAGCACGTCTGTCTGCCAATAAGTAAAGGAGGGCTGGGCATGTTAGATTTAGCGGCAAGGAATGAGGCTATCGATATTATGTGGTTGAAGGCATACCTAGATTTCAGCGATGAACGCCCGATTTGGGCTTTCCTTGCAGATGATCTCCTCGCGAACCAGGTCCCCAAAGATACCAGGCCATGCCTGGCAGAGCTACGAATTAACCCCTTCCTCCAGCGCTGGAAGCCAAAGGCTAGAGGACTACCAGCTGAATTGCAAGGAATGATGAAGGTTGCAAAGAAATACGGGCTTCGATTAGAGGGCATCGCGTTCTCAAAAGACATTCTGAGGGCCATGCCGATGTGGGACCATGCTCACGCCGACCCGAAACGGCTAGGACATTTGACGAGGCCTTCTAAGCTACTCACATGCCTGCAGAAGGTACATAAGGCAAGGACGGTAGGAGATTTCGACTCTCTGTTGAAAGTGCTGGAGAATGTGTCGCACTGCCCAACGGCGGGGTGTATCTGTGTTGGCTGCTCGCACCTCAAAACAGTCGTAGGCTGTGCGAACCCCCATGCATGCTGTACCAGAGCAAAGGATCTGGTTAGTACGCTGCCAGGCAAATGGAACCCAGGGTTGAGGCAGCCAGAGGACTATGAACGCCGTGACATGGAGAGCATCCGGAATGAGAACTTACCGGGCGGTCTGGTTCCCTTTGATCGGTGTCTCACCACGTACGGTCACGTAGGTCATGCACTCCGTATCTTTACTGACGCAGAGCCGGTGTCAAATGAACGCGCTATGGCAGAGGTGGAGGAGGACGGGACGAACCTCATAATCGCGACTGATGGGTCCTGTCTGCATAACGGGCTGAAGAACGCCCAGGCAGGGGCCGGAGTTTACGTCGAAAGCAACCAGGATCTAAATCAAACTCTCCGGTTACCTGAGTCCCTGGAACAATCCAATCAGACAGGGGAGATCGTTGCGACCCTCCTAGCAACGTCGTCGACTAGGATGAATGTACGAATCACCTTGGAGACTGACTCCAAAACAACCATGGACTCCCTAACGAAATGGAGGAAACAACATGAAGACACGGGGTACATTCTCCAGAAAAACGCGGCCCTCCTCCAGGCGACGACTGCGGCGCTGCGTATGAGGAAAGCGCACACTGTTTTCCAGTGGATCAAGGGGCATAGTGGTTCGGCTCGCAATGATGCGGCCGATAAGCTCGCGGCGATTGGTGCAGCGAAGATGATAGGGGACCAGCTACAGCTTGGCCCCCCGCTACTGTTCAAGGTGACAGGTGCGCGACTCCAGTCGATTACTCAGAAGCTTGCGTATAGGGCGATATGCTCCCGGAAAAATGCGCTCATTGAGCCGAGACCGAGGGCGGCTGCAAACCTGGACAGAATTGCATGCGGTATCAAGGCAGTCTATGGCATTGAAGCGACTGAAGAGTCCATATGGACTTCCCTCCGCTCACGTCACATTTCAAGGGAGGCGTCGCAATTTTTCTGGATGGCAATTCACGATGGCTACATGGTAGGGACTCACTGGTTACGACCCAAGATGCCCACCGAACTTCAAGCACGCGCGACATGCGGGAAATGCGGCGAATGCGAATCCATGACGCATATTATCCTAGAATGCGATGCGGTCGGTCAGAAAATCGTCTGGAGTCTACTTAAGCAGGTATGGAGGCTCACTGGAGCGGAATGGCACGAACCATGCTGGGGTTCGGCTTTTGGTGCCACATGTGCAGTCTTCACATCCGACAACGGTGCCCGACGTACGGAGATCGAAAACTTGTGGTGCATTCTGTGCACGGAAGCGACGCACCTTATCTGGAAGTTGCGGTGTGAGCGAGTGATCCGGAATGAAGGCGCGGAATTTACGCAGAACGAAATAGAGAGTCGATTCTTCTCCACTTTGGAGGCTAGATTCAGCCTGGATAGGCGTACGGCGGCGCTAAGGAAAGGCAAGAAAGGTCTTCAGCCGAGGGACGTCGAACGTATTTGGGGACCTGTGTTGGAAAATGGCAGCGATCTACCGCCGAACTGGGTTGTCAATAGCGGGGTTTTAGTGGGTATTGAACGTGGGGGATGAAGAGTGGTGACGGCCTCTGCGTCATCCCTCTCCATCCCTCATTTTCCGAGTCCCACACTATGTGCGTAAATGCATTTCCTCGCGGTGGTTTTCCCTATTTATGGAACTGCATCCACGGCTACTGGCCCTGGAGGTGGTACCTAGCGCGTCTGGTCAATACTCATTGACCATGAGCTGTATGACAAGCCCCTCTGGGGATCAATGCGGCTCGAGACTACATGCGCTCCACCAAAAAAAAAAAAAAAAAAAAAAGATACTACACGACGGCGGGAAGACTACACACGAGGCAGCCGGAAAGGAGGAGACAGTTCCAGCGGAGGACTCTGAGCGGGCGCAGGGACACACACGCAGGGCGCAAGTACGTCAGGTGTACCTGGCCTGTCTCCATTGACATGCCGGGACCAGAATACGGTGGGGCGGCGCATGCGGGACGTCTTGACGTCATCCCCTCGCCCCAGCCTATATAGTCACCTGTGCAATCTTCTGCTTTCTTCACAGTACTTTGCACGACCTCTCACGAACCACACCTCTCCCCAACCACCACCTTTACTGAACAATAACTGCAATCACTATGGTACGTCGACTTCTGCCTCTCCGTGCGTGAGCCGGTGTACTCATTTCTCCCTCTTCCAGGGTGCTATCGTCTCTGCGATTGGCGGTGCCATCAACGCCATTGTCTCTGCCATTGCGAATATCATCATGATCATCGTTAGCGTCATCGTAACGGTACGTACAGTTGAACTACTCGGTTTCGTCGTACATGGCTCATACCTGGGTCGTCAGATCATCGTCACTATCTTCGACGTCATCTTCGACATCATCTGCTGTAACTGCTTCGGCGGACGTACCCGTCGCACAGGAACGCACAGATACAGATTCGGTGGTGGGGGCTCAACCTACTAAGGTGTCGCCCCTGCAGCTGGCCGCGCTCGACGAGGCGGAGATATACCCACCATTGTATCATCACGATGACGCTTGACGACGATTTGTGTGTGCATGCCGCTCGATTACGATAGTCTCGCCACCTTAATGTATTCCTAGACCATTCAGTATGCATTGGTGCATAACTTTGCTCGAACTTCGCACTTTCGGTTGGTCAAAGGACGGTATGCCAGGACATGGCGACAAGAACGCGACCATCTGGCCTTCTCTATCAATTCTAGATCGACACGTCGCTGGGTCTAGGCCTGCGGGTACAACATCGCGCTTCTGTTTCCCCGGGCAGTATATTCATTGGCGACTTCCTTTCATTCCATGTTGTCTTGCCCGTCGTCTCCTCGGCGTTGGTGCGGGAACGTCTCATGGAAGACGGAGAACCCATATACGTACTGCATGCAACATGATACCACGAATGCTGACAGCAGCATATAGGTTTCCATTCGGGAGCGGTACCCAGACATATAGCTGATTCCTGCAGTATGGCGGGGCTTGACCGTGTGCCATTCTTGGGCCATTAAGCTCGCAAGAAGCCCGCACGTCGACCGAAGTAGCGACGGATGAAAGGGAAGCAGCGGACCTCCGCTAGACGTAGCTGGATATATGCTGGTGCCCCTCCCGCTCAGGCTCGCTTACACCCCAGTTTGCCCCGCATCCCTACATGCCATCCCCTCCTGATGTTTGGAGACCCAGATCCGTTCTCGGACCTGTTCCCGACGTTCTTTAACCCTCCAACTATTGTCGTCAGCACACCCGATGTGCTCTCAGGTCTCACCGCTGGGATTCAGTTCCCGACCTCGAGCACCCAACCGCCGCAGACCACCCAGACGTCCTCGACGAGCACCTCTCATCAAATCACGCCCCTTGTACCCTCGCGGCCACCCGTCCGGACACCGTCCACCAGCGTGCGGACGTCCACGCACAGCCCCATATCCCTCCCGTCATCCACGCCCTCGTCAACCGTCGATGCTACGACGGTCATCTTCAACGTCACAAATGTGCTCACGGAAACGTCCCTCCTCACGGCATCCGAGTCGCCCTCTGCCAGTGCATCGGCTGCATCCCTCCACTCCGACGTACGCACTCTTCCCAGAGGCGTCATCGCAGGAATTGTGGTAGCAATTCTCTCCGGAGCGGCGGTTGTCTGTCTCGCTGTCCTGCTGCTGTACAGGCGCAGGAGAACGAAACAGCGTCAAGAAAGGGCCATCCTGCACCGGTCGAGCCCGTTGCTCTTCCGGTGCGCAGGTACACAGAGCCCCCAACCTCTCCGTGGCAGCAAGGCACCCAGTACTCGGGCCCGTGAGTCATCGCCCAATCAGCGAAGTACCTTAACGTACTGACTGCAGAGGACACGCAGCCGACCCCTCGCAGACCGAGGAATCTGCAGCGACCCCGACGAGACCTCGAGAGAGCGTCGTCGTCGACATGTCGTACATCTCGGACGACCACCTACCCCTCATGAGGGCCGGCACGTCCTCCCCATGGATGCCACGTACGTGATCAGATTGTACATACTGCAGAATGCGCGGGACTCACCAGTGCGGTCCAGGACGCGTCACGCGCCGCGAGAGGGACGGCGGACTCGTGCCCCCAAGCTTGTATCTGGACACGTCCTGCGAGCAGTACGCGGCTCAGAGCGTGGAGTACCTCCCGCCCGCATACGAAGACTTGCCACCTAGCCCTTTGAGTCCGATCACTACCACACCTATGACACATGGATGAAACCGGTGAGGAAATATCTGAGCTGGGAAAACAGATGTTCAAGACTGACCGGGTTCTTCGTCTACATTCAGTACAACAGCTGCCAGTGGTTGGGAGAAAAACTTCACACTCAACCAGTACGGAGTCGCATTCGCTGCACTGTAGCTGGTGGTATATGTAGCATCATCCTGACATGCGATGTGTATGTGTTTGCTATATGTCGAGGAAGGTCGAGGTTGAGGCTGGAGCTCAACATGGTTCGGCAACCCCCGGCGATAGGTAGACACGTCTTCGCGAGTTGCAGCAGTCAGTCGACTCTTTCTTGTACAGTATACCGCAATTCCGATTCCACAAAAAGGAATCGGTCTTGCGACGGAGGTCTGGCAGTGATTACTTAAGCATATCGTTAAACCGGCATGTTCGGCACGCTCGATTTGGGCATTGAGCGCGTCTCGCTCGCAGCTCCGACTCGTTCTCTTGACTCTCTTTTCTTTATATCTGTCTAAGCCTCATGTCTGTCAGACTTCAGTACTTGCTTGCTGCTCATGTCTTCGACTACTGTGTTTCTCGGTATTATTAATTGCGGGTTTCCTCTTCTTCTGGGATGTTGTGCGACCGAATGTGAAAATCCGTTCGGGTACTAGTAGACGCTTGGACTGGTTTCCAGGCCCGTCCCCTGGCGTACACGCTTATTATCAGCGTGGTGAGGCCCGAACATCGTCTGCGACGTTTGCGTGGATGGAGATGGAGACTTATGAGGTAGTACATTGTACCGTACGGGATTGGGGTTCATACACTACGTGCTACAGACAAGAAAATAGTCGATTGTAGGTAGATCTACTATCAGATCTACCGTCATGTAGTCTCTTGCACTGGACTACTCAAACCATGATCACACCTCTTTCTGAGAACCTCATCTCTTGTGGAATCGGACAAGCGGCGGGGATCTCCCCGCCCACTTGAACCAAGTATACCTCTGCACGCAGGCTCTTCGGAGTCGATTCGTAATCGTGTCGTCACTTGCTTTCAATAGCGCTTCCGTAACAATCGGGACCACCTTCACGCGAGCCTTCGGGATCACGACACAGTTAAGTACTGCGGTCGGCTCCGCAGTGGGTGAGGCTGAGGGTTTGCAGTGACGAGCTGATGGTACATACCACAGATCCCGCTTGATGAGATGCTAAACATCTCAACGATCTACAGGCTCTCTACAGAATGTCCAATAGCAATGCATTCCAATCGGCCTTATATGCGCGGCAATAATAGTACATAGGAAAGAACGACATCCACTCATCATCCCATTCACTTTCTCGACCCAAACTATCGTACATGACCAAAACCCAGAACAAGAGCACAAAAATCCGGGACGCGGAACTTGGGGAACGTCACGTCTAATCATCTTCCGAGGAACTGTCAGTATCGAAGAGCATCACATACTCGACATCTTGACCGACATCGACCTCGGGAGTAGCGACCACGTGCGACCGACTGTCGACGTAGATCTCGTCGTCTTCGTCCGACGAGCTGATGGAAGGGACATCGAGCAAGGAGATAGAGGAGCCGCCCTCGGAAGGCGGTGCCGAAGGGATGCTGATAGAGGACGTGGAAAATCGGTGCTCGGTCGTGGCACGAGCAGAGACGGACTGAGGAACGCTCTGCGGCATGATGACAGAAGATGAAGCCAAGGACTCTTCAGATGAGGGTTCGTTCATCTCCGCGACCGTGATACTATAAAAACAAGAAAACGCGATCAGTTTTCGTTCAAGTAGATAATGATACCCACTTACTCGACCCATACGCTATGACCGAAGAGATTGCCGTTGCCATCGCTCAAACGCCACGAGCTGACATATTTACCGGGGACTTCAGGAGCCTGTCCAAGTGGTAATCAGCATCCGACGGGCAAACATCGAATTGAGACGCGTACCTTCATTTCCCCGGAAACCAACTCTACCTCCTCACCGGCGTTGACGAGACCGACATGGATCTTGGACAGCACGGCAGAGTTGGGCGCCATGCGGTCGCCGGCGACAAACACAAGTTCAGTGCTCTCGGGCCAAGCGACGGTGCCGTCATTGCGCATTCTCCATGACTTGACGAACTCGGCACCGGGTGGGAAGATCTGACCGACGGGGATGTTGTTATCCGACACAAACTCAGCAGTCAAGGGAGGAGAAGGTCGGATAAACGACTGCCAGAATGATACAGGGGGGGAAGCCGGGGGCGGTGGCGACACGGGAGGAGGTGAGGAGGTGGGAAGAATGGATGCCGCAGGTCGCACACTGCTGAGAAGGTCGCTCAAGCTCCTGATAGGAAGGCCAGCAGGTTTGTCAACTTCTGGCATCAGCGGCCGACATAGAAGGGGTTCGCCAGTCAACGGAGACTCTTGGATTGGGCCCGCGCTTGCGCTATTACCGGGAGCAACTGGCTTCACTTCAGCCGGCTTGAACTCGTCTGCAAAGATGCCGGCCGGCATATTGAAACGGTTGCTAGACGTCCACGCGGGCGGATTGGCGGTAGCCGGAGGCTGGAGGAGGTGCTTGAAGGTGTTGTAGAGTTCCGGCCATAATTGACCCAGCTCGTCGACGGGCCCGAGCTTGGGAACGGAGTGCAAAGAGAACGTCGATTCCGGGACTTCCGAAGGTGTGCTGACACCTCCTACCGTCCCTTCAGGCTCCTGCACAACGGGCGCACTTAGGACCTCATCTTCTTCGATGTCCACAAGCTGCGGAGACTTCGTCCGAACTACGCTTTCCACCAAAAGAGGAGCCGTCGTGGGTGAAGGTGAGCGCGCAATGACCGGGGGCGGAACAACAACCGGAGCCTCAGGCGTGGCTGGCTCAGATTTGACGATCGGCATAGGCGGAGACAGCACCTGCGACTCCCACAGGAAAGGGTTCAGCGATCGAGCGCGATAGACGGACTCCGCCGTCTCCGGTGATGGCGTCCTAATGGGAACCAAGTTGGGTACCTGAAGCTCGGGAGTGAACTCGGGAAGCGGGAGGGCAGGAGGCTGAGCAGGAGCGTTCATGAGCGGTTCAAGCTCAGGGGTTGCGATGGGTGGGGAAGTTACCACATGAGGTCCGGCGTACTCCGATACGTAGTCGAACTTGTACGGGCTGACGGGGCGCGACTGCATCCTAGGAACAACGATTTCTTCTGCTCGCAGGATGGTGGGCGCAATTACGCCGGGTGTCTTCATCTTCAGCAGGGGGTGATTGATAGGGTGAACAGAGATGGGGAGAGCCTCGCAGTTCTCGCACATATCAAAATCGTCGCAGCCCTCGTGCATGCACTACAATTCCTGGAATCAGTAAGCAGACTCCTGGTCAGCACCCTATTCACCAACCTTGTATCGCACGCCCCGGATCCTGGAGCCGCACACGTTGCAAGATGCGAAGTGTACGGGATCGCTAGAACTGTCTCGCACCTACAATCTTGTTATTACCCCGAACTCGTCTAGAGAACGTCGGGAACATACCATCAATGTCGCGGGCTCGCCAACCTTGACGAAACCATGGCCTGGATGCTGGTCGGCAGTGATCCTAATCATAGTGAGTAAACTGTTCAAGAGCGCAACGATCTGGCCAGGACATACTTGTAGCACAGCTGGCAGACGTCGTAGTCCGGACAGTTAAGACATTTCTGTACCAAAGAGTAAATCGACTGCTGGTATTTGAAACGATACACTAAACTTACGAAACGGTCGCCACAAATTCTAGAGTCGCACATGTTGCACATGGCATTGTGTATCACCGGCTCCACGTCACTTCGGTGAGGCCTTGGCGTTCCAACTAGCGGCGACCGCGGCCGGACAGGAAAGGCAGGCTCGCGCTCTCCATCACCGCTGAAGACAGTGTGAACGATGACTTCACCAGGCCTCTCGATAGCGAAGAACTGGTGATGGAGGGAATGCTGATCGCGCGAGCTAGGAGTCGAGATGCACTCGTCGCAGAGGTCGTAATCCGGGCAGTCGAGGCACTTGTGACGCACACCGACAACTTGGCAGTTGCAAACGTCACAAATGATGTTCCGGTGAACGGGTCGAGCGTCTTCGCCGACTGCTGAGCTCTGCTGAAGAGGAACAGCCTCCGCGTCGAAGCGACGGTAGTTCTGGCGAACCTTGTCGTACTCCGCACGATCAGCTGGAACTCCCATGGGGAAGAAGGCATGCGAACTGTCGTGGACGGCACGGCGCGCTGGGTCTGACATACACGACGAACAGAAGTCGAAATCTGATGTGTGTCAGCATTGATCAGTGCATAGAGGTACAGTCGGGCTCACCGTCGCAGTCCAAGCACTTGTACCTGACACCAGTGAGTGGGGACTGGTTGCAGCCGTCGCAATGAATATGGGGGTGTTGCGTAAGAGTCGGCGGGGGAGGGATGACAGCAGGCCGTCCCGCCTCATTGCGGGCCTTCTTGTAGGTCTCCTTCATGCCCGGCGACGGGATCGGGAAGAAAACGTGGGACACATCGTGTTTCTGGCGTGTCCCTGGATTGGACACGCACACATCGCACAAATCGAAGTCTGCGAACCAGAAAGATGAGCGTCCTGCAGGGAAGGAGTCTAATGTACACGACTCACCGTCACACTGCAGGCATTTGTGCCGCACACCAGCGATGTTCTTCGCCTGGCAGCCGTCACATGTGATATTAGTGTGTACACGTTGCATGCGCGAACGCTGCTGGTCTTTGACGACGCAGAAGTCCAAAAAGTCCTCAGTCTTGTGGATCGGTAAGAATGCGTGGCTCGACGTGTGGGCTGCCCATGCCCTCGGTGAGGCCATGCAGGTGCTGCACCAATCAAAGTCTGAAAAGAGGATCGTGAATTTAGTGAGACATACACCAACATCCTGCTGCACAAGTACACACCGGGACACTGCAGACACTTGTATCTGATACCCTTGATGTTGTTCCTTCCGCAATGGTCGCACCGCACGTCTTCGTGTACCGTCTCAGGTTCGGCCACCTCGCGCATAGAAGTGTCCTGCGTCGGAGTGAAGGCTACTGCGGGGATCCAGCTTGGCGGAGGCGGCGGGGGTGTGCTCACCATCGGGAAGAGGCATGGCGGGGGCGGTATCCCGAAGGTGTGAGGCGGAACGCACGGCGGAGCTGGAGGAGCGATGAATGGCGGTGGAGGTGGTACCATCGAAGGCATACCAAATCCAGGCGGAGGTGGTGGGGGCGGGGGCATCCATGTGTTGGACCGATGGTCAAACTCTGGAAGCGTCGGGCGATGCGTAGGAGGTGAAGGAAGATGCGGGAGTCGGGGCTCCACGCGGTCAGGTTTGTCCCAATCAGCCCCAAACATCTTGGCCATCTTATCTTCATACTCGCGCTTGAACTTCTCCATGAGCGCTTTGATCTCCGCTTTGCTCTTCTCCAAGGAGCAGCAGTGGCCGACTCGCGGAAGAGTAGGGTAGATGTCGTCCATGTCATCGTCAAAGTACCGCGCCTGTGTGTGGGTCCTCTCTTGAGGACTGGGGATGGCCCGGTACTGCGCCGCTTGTTCCGGCTGCGCACGGGACTGCGTTGTTGCCGACTGGCCCAGCGCAGACGTTTGAGTCAGAGTGCCAAGCGCAGGAGAGGAATGCATAACCACGTCAGCATCGGCATGTACAGCCTTTGACTCCGTGCGGACCGAGCTGGGTTGCGAGAAGAGAATCGGAGGAGGGGGTACTACGAACGTGAGTTGTGGGGATACCGTGGTACAATCTCGAAGAGAGGATGACACCGAGGGGGGTCTCAAGTCGAGGAGTGTCTCTGAAATCGGCTTCACGTTGTCCCAAATCGTGTCCCAGCGGTCGGCATTGTCCCTCTTGCGCTCAGGCGTATCTTCGCTGGAGTACAAGTCGTGACCAGGACCCGTCCGAGCGCCGACTTGAGGTGCCAAGGTCGACGACGGCGGGTTCGCAAGGAGGTCGAACAACGATGGGCGGACAGTGCGAGTGCTCGCCTTGCTCGAAGCGGACTCACCCCTGGACGGTGGCCTGGGCGGCAAAGGTCTCCAACCACTGGGTTCCGACGACAGTGAGGTCGGGCGAGATGACGATTCGGCCATAGACGTGGGCCTGGAAGACGCTGGGGGCGTCGGGGGCATGGTTGGGAAAGAGGAACGGTTGTTGGTCCTCTCCCTTAGACGTTCGAGCAGAATGCGACGATCACCCCGTAGGTGGGGGTAAGGCTCCGCAGCAGGGCCAACAACGGTGGCTGAGGAGGCGCTGGTGGACGCTGGGGTCGAAGAGACATGGGACATCGTCTCCGACGCTGTGTCACCAAAGGCACTCGGGACTGCGTTGGAAGGCATTCTGACAGCCTTGCGTGGGGTTTCGTCGACGACAGTGAAACGTAGGAGCGCACCCGGCCAGGAGCGCCCCAGATAAGGGGCGACATGGCTGTCATAGTCGGAGGCCGAGTGCACCTCCTTGCCAATGGAAATCCGGCCGAAGGAGGCGGTATTAGGAGAGAAAAGAAGCCTAGATAGATAGAACGAGTGGGATATGGGGAAAACCCGATACAACTAGAAGCACTGCGGTAAGTGCATGACGCGGGGTCATCAGGGGGGGAAGCACGGGCTCACCTGGCTACACAACTGCTCATACGAAGGAAATGCGTTGTCTGAGAACGAGAGCTTGCGAGTCTCGCCGCGATAAGTGGCCTTGACTGTGAAGGCCGCCATGATTGGGGTGGTAGTAGGATATGGAGGAGGGGCGCCCTCGGCCTACGCACACACCGCTATATAGCGTAACAGACGCCCGTGGTATTCGGGTCGTGACGCGTCTCAGTCACATGCCTCATTGCCCCGGCTGCGCGTCCTGCCTCCTGCCATGTCCTCCGCCGCCGACTATCACCTCTTGTCCACCGTCAGACGCGACGCCCAGCTGCTCGACGTGTCGTGGAACACCGTCGCCCATGCTGGGACACCCTCGCCATATCTGCTTCTCGCCTACCACTGCGACAGGCTCGTTGAAGCTGCCAGGACTCACGGGTGGCCTGTCCCCGCAAACCTGACGTTGTCTGGCTTGGAGGACCTCTGCAACGATGCATCACGAACTGGTTCAGCAAGATTAGAAGGGAGAACGGGTGACAGCTACCGGGTACCTTGTCCATCCTTGGGTCTCTGCGTGTAGAATGCGAGTGCTCACTTGCTGCGCTTAGATACGCATTCTTCTCTCCCACACCGGCGCGCTCTCAGTAACTGCATCCCCGACTGCGCCTCTGCCCTTGCCTGATCCCATGGTGGCATCTCTGTGGTTACCATCTACTTCCGATCCCAACCCTCCATACTTCGGATTGGAGACACTTGTTGTACACATCGACACTATCCCCACGCCATCCAGCATCTTCACTCGGACGAAGACAACGCGTCGCGACCACTACACGGCCGCTCGTGGTCGCTGTAATATCCCTCCGCCACCTACCACTTCCCTCACAGAGGTCTTGCTGTATAACGAAGACGGCGATGTCACCGAGACGTCCATCCGGAATATCGCGTTTGTACGTCGCTCGCCTCCTTGCTGGGTAACTCCATCCGCTTCTACAGGGTGTCTCCCCGGCGTCGTCCGGCGATGGCTATTGGGGCAAGGTCGTGTCGTGTCGGCTGGTGAGGGCGAGTTGAAGAGGACTGATATCGTTGATGGAGAGTACGTGCTGACTTTCAACGGTGTTGAGGGGTGCCGGTTGGGGCGGATAAGTTTGGCTAAATGAAATTTACCTGATCATACTAGCAATTGACTTGGTTTGTGCAAACGATGTTGTCGTCCTCCAGGCCGCTGCCCCGCTACACCGCAGACCAACTGTCCAAGATCCCGGATTACGATTGAGAATTTGATTCATGCTGTGAATCCTCGGCCTGGTCCGCACGAGCTTGAGATGTCCGTCAAGCGTGTGTAAGTTCTTAAGTTTTTGTTTCTCCGTGGGCTGCAGGACCACCTACATCCTGTCTCATGACTTGATGGAAGACATCCACTACCGCCGAGGCCCACTGACGTCCTTCCTATTGCCGTGAATGAATGTCCTCCTCTCCTTGTACCTCCCATCGACAGCAACGATCCAGTAGCCCGTTCGAGATCCTCTCCCTCCTAAACACACTACCACACTCAGTATGGCAGACCAGAGGTATCCGCGAAGCGCTAACCCGGATGCAGACACCTCGCCCGCCACCGAGGCACCGAATGAACGACATCCCACCATTTACTACGACGATGGCAACGTTGTCCTATCCGGCCTTACCCAACATGGTGACCGCCAACATTTCCGAGTACACAGGTCGATCCTCGCGAGACATTCCCCAGTGCTCGCCGACCTGTTCGCGATACCCCCTCTGCTCTCGGGTGGATCCCAGACCCGTCTTGCAGAGTCGTACGACGGCGTTGTGCATGTCCAGATGCCGGACAGCGCTGAGGAGCTCGTCAGCTTTCTGAACATGTTCTATGACCCACTGTGAGCTATGCTATTCCCCTTGAGCCGTCCAATCCGCTTACCCGCCTTTGTCATGCTCTAGTGGGACCGCCTACAAGCGGTTCGATCCCAATACCCCCGTCCTCGTCGAGGGCGCGCTCAAGCTCGCCATGAAGTACGAATGCGATGCGCTCAGACATCGTATTGTGTCATCGCTAGAGGCCGATTGGCCGCAGACCCTCGCGCAGTGGGATGCGCGCCGCGCCGAAGCCGTAATCCTACGCTCCGAGCACTCGCTGCAGCTCACGGGGAAGGTGAACGGCCTCTACCTGGACGACCGCCTCCCCGAACCCGCATCCACTATCCGGATCGCGAGTGACTACGGGATACCGAGCATCCTCCCTGCTGCGTTCTACACCCTCGCGCTGCTCAGCACCGACGCGGACTGGGACGACTGCCGCGCGAACCCGGGGAAGCACCTGCGGTTTGGGGCCCGCACCGCGCGATGGCGGCTCCTGGACAAGCGCGACCTCATGCGCCTCGTACATGGGCAGAAACTCCTCGCAGGGCACACGCGCTCCATCGGGACTGATATATTCGGCCCGCGATGTCAGCGCGGAGTGAAGGGGTGCACGAAGGCACGGAGCGACTGTTGGAAGTACTTCCAGGAGAACGCGCCGAACTCCATGGATGATCCTCTTGACATCCTGCATGACTGTATGCGCCTCGATACCCTCTTCAGCGACCTCCCATGCGCTGCGTGTACATCCGATATCATCGTCATGGCGGAGAAGAAGCGTCGGGAGCTCTGGAGGAGTCTGCC
Source organism: Cerioporus squamosus (assembly GCA_022592435.1). Lineage (NCBI taxonomy): Eukaryota > Fungi > Basidiomycota > Agaricomycetes > Polyporales > Polyporaceae > Cerioporus > Cerioporus squamosus. The sequence goes on along the minus strand of JABYQS010000095.1, from coordinate 136,246 downwards.
CGCTGTGTTCAACCTCCAGTGAAGTGCCTTCTGTGCCTCCGGGGACTCCTCTTACCCCTTGTTCGTGGTTCCCAAGTTTTGGCCTGTATTCCTATGCTGATTCTGCTATCCATCATCTACCCTGCTATCCTGTGGAAGCCGCTGTACTCTATGTATGTCTCACGGACCATTTATCCTGTTCCTGTACAACTCTGCTCCCGCATGAGTTGCGTGCGCGGTCACTATGTATTACATACAGCTAGGACACTGCAATATACGTATGTCGACTAAATTACAATGATATACATCGTACTCCAAAGAGTTCGCACTGTATAAGCGACTGGTCCCCAAACGCTACATTATCAGAGAGAGATATGAACTACATGCGAGGAAATGGAATCATGCGATGTCATATCATAGTCAGTGACAACGTCCATCACAGTTTCATCTGCGAGCTATGATCATGAAGCTGCTCAAAATCTTCTGTATGCGCGAAGGGAGTACGTGTCGACAAGTAAGATGCCAGCAGGAGAGCAGATCGAACGACAGCAAAAATGAAAGCGGGTACTGACGATATACAGACAAGCAGCAGGCACGAAGGTCGTCGTTCCTGACTCTTTGCGAGGATGGCTATGAGTATGGAACTGAACGACGTTTATGGTCGCTGTGATGAGTCGAAGCCCCGTCCGGCTTGTACGTGCGCGTCTGGTTCGCAGGACCTGATACCGACCACGACTTGACCAGCGATGAAATATCCGGATGACTGCGTTGCGAACGCCGTATGGAGGGCTCTGGCGGTGTCTCGGACGAAGAGGACATACTGATGGAAGAGACGCGCGACCTCCGACGACCAGCAGGAGAGGCGGGTGTACGTGTATGAGGAGGATGTGTGGAGGGGAGGTGGAGCGAACCCGAGGCCGAGGTGGTAGCGGCGTTTGCTATAGTCGTAACCGTGGCGCGTAGTCTTGTAAGCGATGAGGCCTTGGTCAATGGCGGTCGTGTCATGGGCGTGGGCGCGGGCGTTGGTGGGATGTGCGGCTTCACCCGCACAGCACCGTCCCCAAAGTCCCCCTCATCCTCGCTGCCAGAAGACAAGTATACGGTACCCCAGCTTGGGTCTTCGCCACTTGGTGCCTGAACTGGAAGCCCAGGATGTCGCTTTTCTTGGTATGGTTCACGACACGGCGGACCTGTGTCTTCCGAGGGCTCCGCCAGAGCATCGCGACCCGCACCTGTCTCCGTGCCATCCCCACGTACGACACGGGCAGCATCAGTGTCGATCTCGTCTTCGAGCTCTTTCTCCGCGGATGGGCCGAACACCTGCGGTGTGCGTACTTGGTGTTGCGGTAGAAAGTTATGGACGAAGTCTTGGCACGAAGCGAACGCCTGCCGCACTGCATCAAGGAAAGGTATGCTCTGGAAGACATGAACCTGATACATTGTGAGCACGGATGTCGATGAAAACGGAACGTGGCGACCTACCATATCTTCATACAACTCGTATCGTACTTCCACCCCTGCCATGGTAGCCTTGTGAGCCAGCAGGGTGTTCTCGTCACGGAGGACTTCAGCCTCTCCGGCTTGGATGAGCATCGGAGGTAGGCCCTTGAAGTCGCCGAAGAGTGGACTTGCGTAAGGGTGTGTGAGATACTTCTCCATGTCATCTCCGAGATAGCACAGAATAGGATTCAGGTGATCACCCGGCTGGGGCATAGGGATGATGTCGTACTGAGCGTTGCTGTCCCAAGACTCGCAACTCATGGTGAGGTCTTCCATAAGAAGTAGTGAGCACGATCTTCGTTCATGCGAGCATCGACGGCAACTCACCGACCCATGGTGATAGCAAAATAGCTCCGGAAGGCAGCGGATAGCTGTTATCCCTGAGATACATCAACAACCCCAGGGCAAGACCTCCACCGGCGCTGTCGCCGGCAATAATGATGTTTTCCGGCGGCACATGGAGGTCGTCAATTAAGCGGAAGTATGAGGTGACGGCGTCGTGAAGGGGACCAGGGAAGCGTGTTTCTGGGGCTAGTCTATAGTCGACGGCTGTAAACTGTCAAGATGCGTTGCATTGAGGAGCAAACTGAGATTAACTCACCAAATACCCGCGCATCAAGATACTTCGCCAGAGGGATGGTAATAAGTCTGTGCGTCGCGGCGCTGAACATATAGTACGCTCCTATATATGCGCAATCAGGTTAACTTGTATCGACAAAGAACAAAAAGAGCACATACCACCATGAAGATACAACACGATTCGCTCTTTCCGTTTACCTTGACCACGACCACTCTTCCCTTCTTTGCGCGCGCGCCACTCCGACTGCAGCCGCCTCCACGTCCTCTTCCCCACTACCCATTCGCCCGACAGCTCTCTCTTCCCGTTCTCAGCAGCATCGAACTCCGTCAGGATACCCCGCAATTGTCGCTTGCGAACGGGAAACGAGACCGGCGTCACGAGTGCATCTGAGGGAACCGGTACTAGGCCACCTATGCTCATGAGCATACGGATGGTGTCCTGAACCAAAACGTGCATGTTCAGATCGGGACGACGGGAAAAGTGCGGAGGCAACTCACAATATCGGTTAGATGTGAATAGCGACCAACACCGCGCATGATGCTTGAGAGCAGGGTCATCTCGATGCCCCATGATTTGCGGCGAGGGCCCCAAATCTGATGCGACAGAACATCTGCCGCAAGAGTCGTAGCTGTGCATGGACATGTTCAGTTGAGTTCGATGCGGCCAGTGGAGGATGGCAGAAGGAGGACACGAGCAACCCACAGCATCCGGCCGCGCGCGCGGAAGCCCGGGAAGCATCCGAATCAATCCATCGACGATCCCTCCCCACATTTCCCCGCATTTCCCCTGCCAATGTGCTGCGGGGTCCATCAAGCATCTCGCTGCACGCCCTCTGCACGTCCGTGGTACATCTGCCGAATGGCTGGGAGGCAGAGAAACACACCTTTGACCGCGGCGAACGCGCCGTACTGCCATAAATGCCATAACCTAATCGGCTGGCTCTCCCGTTGCTTCAGCTTCGGGTCTCCGACGCGTGATGAAGGAGGGATGGGAACACCTGGGCTCTCAAAGTGTCGTAGGGCCTCGGTTGGGGTAGACACGTCCACGGACGGCCGTTTGAGCGCAACGGACCTAGGTTCCTCTGGTTCCGCGGTGTCGGAGGAGAAACGAGGCAGAAACCATCTCATGTCGGCTCGGAGGGACAGGGCTGGTCCCTACAACGCTGCAGGGCCGCGCAGAACACGTATAAGACTGGGAGGGCCAGGCTGGTGTACAGAGAGCAAGACGAAGAGGGAGGACTCGGAGGGTCCACTGCGCGCTGGAGAAGGCCAGGACTGCCTTTGGGTCCTGCGACCACGACACCTGCCATAAAGAGCAATCACATGGCTGATCGAGCGAGGCTCCGAGGATCGCCCGCGAGAGGTACGCGCACTACGCACACACGACGTCACCATACTGGGTAATCGGTCTCCCCGCGCCGGGGCTCGCATTGCGGCCGCTACTGTACAACAGTCCCACACCAGTCGTCTGACTGTACCCATCCGACTATCTACACCCACACACTTCCACCTTGAGCTCGCGCGACAGATTAGCAAGGTCAGTAGTCGTCGCCCCGGCTAACGACCTCCTTCCGCGTCGGACGCAATAGAATGGTGTGCTCCTGTCAGGAGGGACATCGTCAGTCAGTATCCGCTAGCGGAATGGATCGCCCAACGCACGAATTGGGCCGTCATTGACCCTCGGACGTCACACAACGGAGGATAGTCTTGGACAATACCTTGCGACACCAAGTGATTGAGCTGTGATGATTACCTCAGGTAGTCAGCATCGCCGACAGGGGCTGAAGAACGGCAGTGAACGTACGGCAAGCAGGTACTTGCTCTCCCCGGCGCGTTCAAGGTATCGTCTGCACCAGGGCAATGTGCCGAAGTTTTTGTTAATCGATTTGAGCAGTGACTTCGCCGACGTCAATCTGCACATCGTCAATCGATACATCAGCGCCAACACATACACATCCCATGGAAGCAACCTCACCGGAGGGGAACATGGGGTGCATCGACCCTGCGTGCATAATGCGACACCTCGCCCTGTTCGATGACCTTGCCTCGTCCAGTGGAGCCGAAGGTTTCGATCGCGAAGTACTCTCCCTCTTCCATTTTCGTGGGGTCGTCGTTCTTGACCAGAAGAACAGACTTCCCACCGTGAATCTGGTAGGGGGAGATCGTATGGCCACTGAGGTTCTCTATCGGCTTGACTGTCGGCGTGGCGTATTTAATAAGCCTCTGAGAGCGTAACTCCCGCGGACAGCTCACCTGGCAGAACTTTGCCATTAACCTCGACCTCGTATGACTCCATGGTTTCCTGAATGTAGCCAGCCAGCTCGCCGAGCCGCACATCAATGCCTGCTTCCTGAGTTCCCAAAGCCGCACAATCGACATGGTCAGTGCCTGTGGCGCACTCGCACCCTGAGAACACTCACCCGGACTCCGGTATCTGTGGCCGCCTTGACTGCCTCCAACAGCTTCTCGTAGGTAGGGTCGAACGTGAGTGTGAAAGCGGAGTCACAGATGCGTCCCTTGACCTGAACACCGATGTCAACCTTCAGCACATCCTTCTCTCCAAGGACTGGTCAACAGCATTATCAGCGCATGCCCACAGCCGGCATCCTCTCGGAGGAGAGGCAACGCAAGTACTCACCTAATGTGTCCCCTGGGTTCGGAGAGTAGTGCGCTGCGCAGTGATTGAGACTAAGGCCAGTGGGGAAACCAATGCCAGACTCCAGCCCGTCCTCTTCGACCAGATTACGCACGCCGTTCTCGATCAAGTCCGCGATTTCGAGCATACGCATGCCGGGTCGGATGGTCTTGCGTGCGTACTTGCGCACCTGCCTATGCACCTCCGCTGCTCGCCGGATATGGTTGTATGTGACCTCGGGGTCCTCCATTGCCATGCGCTCATTGTACCTCTTCTCTTCTGAGGTCGTGCGGTATGCGTTGCTAGAGGGAGTCCAGAGAATGAGCAAGGCTTCGCATCCTTTCTCAGGTGCTGTGAACTCACTCGTCCTTGTACTCCTGCAGTTCACCCTCGGGGAACTTGCCGTCAGGGAAGAGCTTGGTGAGCCCGACAGTAGGCGGCTCCGTCTGCTCGAGCTTGCTCTTCTTCTTTGGCTTCTTCTTTTTCTTCTTCTTCTTGCCCTCACCTGTGCGACACACACCGCGCTATCAACAACTGCACAAGTTGTTACTACCCACCGATCACTCACCACCTGCACCCTGCGCATCAGGAGCGCCTTCTTCCTCAATGTCCTCCTCCTCCTCGCCCTCAGCGGCAGCAGGCGGGACCTCGTCTGGTTTCGTCTCAGTGGGCACCTGAGCGATCATGGTGGTGGTCCAAGTGGTAGTTGTCAAGTCCCGATAGTCGGCAGAGCAGCGAAGCTTAAGAGGTCGTCAAGTGAAAAGCATCAAGAGGGCAACCTGCAATCGCAAAGACGCCCTGCCGAAGGCGAAATTCCATACGGCATGGTGGGCACGTGACGTCTCTGTAAGCCTGTAAGGGAGGAGGAGGCAATTCAAGCAAAGTCGGGGAAGAACACTTCGCAGCGACCATGACGGCACCGAGGAGACGTACTGCGGAGGAGAAGGGGTCGTCGGAGAGGTGTGTATCTTTGGCGGGGGGAACGCGAAGGCGCGCTCGACGAGTCCTGGCACTGCGATTACGCTCGTTCTCATGTACTCTCACGTTCGTACAGCAGATTGGTGAACCTTCGCGCGTCGGCGTACACGTTCCCAGGTCATATTCAAGGGCTGAACGGCAGAAGATGGTGAGTTCGTCTGTGCAGACATCGTGGTTGTGGATTGTCGGGGGTGCAGGAGATATCATACCTGTTTGCCGATCTCGTTGATCGCGAGCGGCGGGAGCAGATCACGCAAGTTCGCTCGCACCAATTGCAGCTTGTACAGCGACCTCTTCCAGCTAGGCTCGCAACTTCCAACTCCAAGGCGGAATCTATTATTTCCCGAAACTCCTTCTGCTGCGCACTGTGGGACGTACGATCGCTCACTACGAGTTCAAAACAGACCGCTGCAACCATGCCCGCGGACTCTGCCTCGACGGACGGGCAACCGCATCCCCCGTCGCTCCTCCTGGAACTTTATGGACTGTCTGCATCCCCAGAGACACACCCGTCTATCTTCTACGCTAGCCGGGATCCAGAAGCCCTCCCCACGCCTGCATCGTCGAAGACGTCGCGCCCATACGTGACGCTCACATTCGCGCAATCCCTGGATGCCAAGATAGCAGGGGCGAGCGGAAAGCAACTGATCCTGAGTGGCAAAGAGAGCATGATCATGACACACTGGTGAGTCTCCCGCTGCGCATGTCCCCGGATGACAAGCCGCACGGCACGCGGCGGAGAAGGTAACGACTAGGCAGGATGCGCACCCTCCACGACGCAATCCTGGTGGGCGTCGGAACCGCGCTCAATGACGACCCTCAGCTGAACAGTACGTGCACGACATCTGCTTCTATTCCACGTCTCCTGCCCCACGATCGCGTGCACCCGACCAATCTCCCCCTTGCAGCACGCCACTTGCCGCCACTGCCTGCAGGCTACCCGCATAGGTATCGTCTACCCAGACCAGTCGTGCTTGACACGCACCTCCGGCTGTCTCCCGAATGCAAGCTGCTCAAGAATTACCAGGCTGGCCGCGGTCGCCGTCCCTGGGTTGTCTGCGCGTCGCAGACCACATTGCATGACACTGCAAGCACAGAGGCGTTCACCCAACGTGCAGCCGCACTGCGGAGCGCAGGCGCACGTATTATCGAGGTGGACGCCGACGCCGCGACCGGTGGTGAGCGTATTTGTTTCATGCTTGACATATCCGACAGAAAGTGCTAACTTAGCGCGGCACGGCAGGTCTGATCGCGGTTCCAGACCTGCTCACGGCATTGCACGAGCTTGGTGTGCGTTCAGTTATGGTTGAGGGTGGTGCGAGAGTGATCCGCTCTTTCCTTTCCGCCGCACGCGGCGACCCGCCTGCTCGCGGGAGCTCCGACGGGCCCGGGGACAGGAGGATGGTAGACGCACTGGTCGTCACCGTTGCCCCGACGCTTGTAGGCGAGGCGGGCGTAGGTTACGGCTCTGGTCTGCTCGCGGACGTTGTAAGCGCAATCTGCTATAAATGCACAGGATGCAGGCTGATACCCACAATCCTTGCGTTCTAGCTACCGAAATTCGAACATGTCCGGACCGAGACATTCGGACCTGACGCCGTGATGGCTCTGCGGGTGCTTTAATGTCGGGATTTGTAGCCTCCGGATACGCATATGGCGAAGGTCCGGCGCAGCGTCGAGGAAGCGGCAACAACGTGTGTGGAGGATCCTGCCTTCTGTGCGGAACATTCTCTCGTCGCGTTTGCTGAACGACGAAACAATGTGGCGTAATGGCGGAAGCATATTGGACTCGATAAAAGGCAGTGCTACGTCGGCAACCGCACTTGTGTGTACCTGGTGTATTCAATTGTCGCGTCCTCGAGGAGAGACTGCTCGACAGCGGTAATTAAAAACGTACCTGGTTGAGCTTGGCTCTCGCCAGCACTTCAACCTCGTGCGTCTCACATAGATCGGTGAACCTTGCGCGCAGAGTGGATGACCGCCCAGATGTTGCGGTTATACGGCCAACTCGCGGGACAAGCACGGTAGGGTGGAGGCTCGGGAGAGACGCGTCTGGTCACAAACAACAGGCGCGTCTGGGTGTCACGCAGCGCGTCATAGCGAATCAGCAGCCTCTCCGACAGGACGGTACTTAAGTGCGATAAGTACTGTACATAGTGCTTTCACGATCATGCAACCGCGAGTTGTGGAGTGGGACTCCGGGAGGTTGAGAAAGCACAGACTCGTAAGCAACTCGTAAGCAAAAGACTGGGTGCCTCGCAGCTGAACCTCGCCCGGTGGTTGTTTGCGGGGGAAGCGCAGCATATCATTGTGTGAAGAGGAGGGACGGCATCTGGGCAGCAGTGTCCCTTCATGATAGCGACGAAGAGCGTTGTTCGCATCCGATTGCCACGCATACGGGTCCCGAGAAGATATAGGAGGACGCCTCCCACAGGAGAGCACTGAAATTGAACCAGAAACAAGTAGGGAAGCAAGCAAGTGAGATTAGCACGGGCGCGTGTGGTGAACATCGGACGCTGCGATGCCATGGCGTGCGTCACGTCGAGCTAATCACCCACTTAACCGAGCTCGAGAACGGGCCAGCCGAGGTGGCAAGTGGGGGAAGTTCATCGACGTGTCTAGAGGCGAGTAGAGCGCACTTCAATTACAGTATAAGGATCGGTAGATCGCTGTTCCAGACGTCGACGTCTGGCTCGAACGAGGAAAGGGGCGTGCCGGTCAGGCGGGCGACTGCGGGCAACGAGGACGGCGTGCGCGACGTCGGCGGCGAATGATAAGTATGGAGCGATTCGCAGTCGAGTGGAACCTGCTGGAAGCTGGCGGTGTCGGCCCCTGGTCTATCGTCGTTGGTGGCCACGGCGCGAGGATGAGTTGGTGACTGTCTCGCTTGCTCTCGCTTGCCTGTTCGGGGAGGCCGCGACTTGATCCGACTGGGTGGCAGCCAATGGGCAGGCGGCAAGCGTATCGGAGATGGGGATGGCGCAAGGGACGGGGTTGACGTCAGACGCAAGGGGCAGTCGTCATGCTGAAGAGAGTGGCAAAGCCAAATTGCTGGTCTCAAGCTGGGCCTGCTCCTGCCGCGCGCGCCCCCAGCCAGGAATATGGCCGCCCTGTCCATCTCCCTATAGTCTCCCCGGTCGCGTCCCCGCCCCTGCTTCCTCATCGGCCCCTTCTCTGCGCACACCGTCCTCGTATTCTTCTGCCTCATTGCCCCCGCGCTGGGCATCGGCTCCCACGGACTCCTCCCGGTTCCTGCAGATCCCCCGCGACCCCCGCCATGGCCGCTGCTGCGATGGTTGTTCAAGCTTATCCTCGCGAGCCATTGCCGTCGTTCGACCCCTACCTCGCGTCCGACACCACATGCGCCGTTTCTGGCGTCCCTCAGGATGTGCCACATACATCTGGAGGTCTCACTGACACTCCCGCCCCTGGTACTTCGGCGCGCGTCCCGCGACGTCCATGTACGTCCTTTCTTCCCCTTATCTCACTTCGCTGCTAAGGCCTAGGGATCAGCCGTAAACATCAACACGGATGCAGACGCGTCGAGTGGGGTGTCCCAGCCTTCTGCCGCATTACCTTCTCATCATCCAATTCCACCGGTAACAGATGATGCACATCTGACGGACGGGCGCGGCGATTGCCATGGACAAGACACGCCCTCTCCGGACTCATCCACGCCGCCACCGGTCCCTCCCAAGCCACACATCCAGGACCGGCCCAAGTCCGTCAAGTCCGTGTCCATCCTCGCGCCTACCGACATCTCACCGGTACCACGCGTCTTCTCGCTCTCTGTATCCGATAGCGGCCACTCCTATCGTCCACATTTTGCAGCTTCATCGGAGAGCGCGCCGGCTCGCCCGGCATACATAACTTCCCAACATTTGGCTGCGCGCTCTTCAGCCGCTGGCAGGTTGTCTTTCTCCTCGGATGCCCTCCCTGTCCGACCTTCTAGCATGGAGCCTGTCACTCGCAAAGCCTCTTCTATCCGCGCTCGCCGCAACAGGCTGCACAAAACGCGTCCTCGCCCCCCATCTCCCACCCATTCTCCCACCTCCTCAGTCCTCAGCTTGCTGCTAACTCGCGCCTTCGGCTCGGGCGAGCACTCCTCTCGCCACCATAGCTCGAGGAGCAGCCCGAGTATGAGCGACAGGTCCCATAGGCCGACCCGCAGCCTCAGCGATGGAAGCTCGAAGATTGTCCTCCCCCGACCGTCCCCAAGCTCTCGTAGTAGCGGAACCACAGATAGCAGCTGCACTACATCTAGCTCCGCAAGTACCTCGGTCTCTTACGCCTCCACCAGTCTCACAACCCCGGACTCATCTTCGCCACGCCTCTCGCCACGAAGTAGTACCCGCACGAACAAGCTACAGAAGAAGCGGCCGTCCTTGGCGCCATCCGCCTACCCATATGCGCTCGGCACATCATCTGCGGCTCTGGGCAGGTCGAAGTCGACTCCGATTGGGCTAGGGCAACGTGCGCCGAAAACCAGGATCTGGTCAAGTGTAGAAGAAGCACGTATTGCGGCTGAGGAAGCAGACGATTCAGGAGAGCAAGACCCATCCCTCTGGTACTCTTCCGTAAGTGTGCCATCTCGCCTCGTGTCCTACATGCTGACATCTCCTATGTATTGCGGTTTCCCATCAACTTGCCATCCATCTGCCTGCATGTATGCGTCATGTATGACCTCGATGATACGCTCAGCCGGCGGATACATCCCCTTCGCGGAAGTCTGGACTAGGCCCTATTCTGGAGGTGCGCAGGAAGTCCTCCTCACAAGCCCTCTCGGACCTAGCCTGCACGGGTCTTTGCTCCACGTCTCTCGCGGCCTACGCATCGGAACACGCATCCGACGCAGATGCAACCGAGCAGTTACATACACTGCGTGACAACCCCTGGCACGACGCCGACACTCGCGGAGAGCCGTTCAATCCCTACACTCAGTGTGCTTCCCCACCCGGCGAAGCCTCAACTTCGATTGCAGGTGGTCATGTCCAGTCCGACAAGCCCGCATTCCCCGCACTGAACATCACGCAACCGGCCTCTCTAGGAGATTCTCAGAGCAGTGCTGGAGAGTCCTCTTCCGGTTTTGCTGTGGTCGGCGGATACCTGGATCGGAGCGAGGATGCCATGCGGCGTTGGACGCTGGCTATGGCCGACGTCCCAGAAGACGTACTAGTCCAGCACCTCGAGCGACTGCGAAAGGAGAGCATGGCATTTGCTCGCGGGAGGCTCCCCGGTCGCAGAAGCGCGGCTCCCAGCCAGATTGGCCACGGGGATGATGAGCTTACTGTTGATACCCGCGACAGGAGATCTTCGTTCTTCTTCGGTGGTCCTCGCGAGATGGGCATCTCTCCTCGATCTCCTTCCCGGGCGCGTTTCAGCGTCGGTGACTACGATCGCGACCTCGACGGAGACGACTCTGACGATGAGGCGCTTTTCGACGAAGGAGACGAGGAAGATTGGAAGACCGCTCGGCAAGTGCTCTTCTGCTGTCGCGAACTCGTCCAGACCGAGCGCAACTACCAAGCACGCCTCCGGGAGCTCGCTTCCACCGAGCTTTCCCATCATTACGCCTCTCTGATCGCACGTCACATCCCCGCTCTCTTGCGAGTCTCTGAGACGTTGCTCGCTCATGTCATCGACGATCCCAGCGCGTGGGGTGTCAGCGCGGCCTTCATTGGATGCGAGGAAGAGCTTGAGGCGGCATTCGTGGCCTGGTCTGCTGTTGTGGGCGAGTTCTTCCTCGAGGATGCGAATCTCCGGCCCCCTCGCAAGCTGAAGAAGCACACGGAGGACACCATGTCGGACATCGGCCATGGCTCGACTGGCATCGGGCTCATAATGCGCACCCGTAGTCAGGTCGGGATTCCGGCTTCAAAAGCGGCTTCGATGTCAACCCGGCGCTACTCCTCCGCTATATCTGACATCGGACACGGAGACACGTCTTCGAACCTTGGACACAGCGGCGCCGGTATGTTCACGGCAGCTCTGGGTACCGGTCTCGCCTTCGGGCTCTCTGTCTCCTCTCCATCACCCCTTGAACCCGAATCGCCCAAGCCCAAGAGCGTGCACGGCCATGGTGGTTTGTCACGCGTGTCTACCATGTCGAGCGGACTCGGGCTGACGAAGGCGGTCACTGCTTGGAAGCGGATGAGCATGCCGTCTTCACTGAGCAACGTTCCCAGTTTACTGCCAACTTCACCGACTACCTGCATATACCCACTCCCCTTCCCATCATGGCCACAGTCATCATCACAGCACCGGCAGCGCTCATGGGCATGGAACCCCGAAGAAGGCAGCTTCTGAGCACGACGCGAAGATGTCTGTCAGGGACTTGGCGATCCAGCCGACGCAGAGAGTTATGCGCTACGTGCTGCAATACCGAGGTGAGTTTGTCTCCTTTGTGCGAACGATGCTCGATGTTAACGTGACCCTCTTCTAGACCTGCTGGATCACACTCCTACGACGAGTCCCTCTCGTGGCCTGGTAGAGCGTGCATACGAGAGCGCGCTTCGCATCGCGAAGAAGTGCGACCGTGCCCAAGCACATGCTGCGTTCTTCCGCCAGTCCGTCCCCAAGCCCAAAAGTGATATCAAGCAAGCGTCACGACAGCAGACGACTACGACTTAAACGATACCATCACGACCCTCACGACCTCTGCATAAGCATCGCAACTCTTATCTTACATCAACCATGCTATCCCCCCACCGCCCATCCCACCGCATCGTATTCACCATTGATTATTCGCATCTTGCATCCCATTGTCCCTCTCCAGTGTATCTGCATCCTGTCCTCTCATGTACCCCTTCCCCTGCATTTGTAGCGTATGGCGATCTGTTGCTATGCCACGACTTGCCGCTTTTGCGTTTGGCATCTCCAACACGTCGTTAATAGCTATCCGTCCCCGTCCCCGTCCCCGTCCCCGTTCCCCGTTCGACCGAATCGAACCTCTCCTCCCCCCCATTCCACCTCATGTCAAACCAATATCCACTGTGATATCCTCGCACTCGCATCCTCCTTATTTCCATGTTGTCACTCTTCGCCCCGCATTCACGCATTACACACACGTTGTTGGCCATATTTATTAACTTGTCTTGTACGTTAGAGCGTCGTGTACGTTGATGTGAAAGTGTGTACTTGTTTACGGGCAATGACCTTTTCATCCTCTGTCATCGACGTTGTGTTCGAGCTTGCTCGAAAACGCTTATGCGAGTCGCGTGCGACAGGCTAGTCTACATAAGTGTGGTAGTGAGGTAGCTAAGTATAGTAGTAGTATCGTGTCCATCCTGGGCCCATGCGTGACTCTTAAGACTAGCGCATCGTAGGGGAGCTCTGGCGACCTTGCAATGCTGCTCGGTGCAACTCGAGCTCCTCGATGATGTTCGTGAGGGCGTTCACCTCCCAATTGCCATAGACGAATCCGATGTACAGCATGGTGGTAGCAAGCCACGCCAGCACGATCGTGATGATGGTGAACAGCGGATTCAACCGGGAGGGGAACCATGCCGACGCGACGATGATACCGACAAGGACGAATATGCAGGTGAAGAAGATCAGGAGCTGGAGACGGCCTTGCGAGTGGGCGAACCGATATCGCGCGGTCAGAGAGACAAGGGCCTGCGTGATCGCATCCGGGGACACGTCCTTGTCCGCAGCGGGCTTATGACCGTTGGCGACGAAGGTTGAGTCGCGTCTGTGAGTGGCTGAATCCGCGTCGTCCACGGCGTGTTGCGGCTCGATGACGAAAGTTGCCTCTAGTCCGAAGTGGTCCGAGAAAGAGAACGGGCATCCTGGGACGCGCTCCGTCATTACGACGCGTGTGTCCACAGGGCGCAGGTTTGGCATGCGTCCGCTCGCGGGCGGGTTTGCGGGCGGGCGGTAGAACACGTAGTCCAAGCGCTTGCCTTGGAACTTGCGCGCAAGTGGTTCCAATGGCTTTCCGGCAGAGTATGAGTTGAGAGGCGAGTCCGCGGTGATTCCATGTACGAGGATTGCGTCATGCGGAGTTGGAAGGCTGGTCAGGGATGGCTCGGGCGTGTCGGGGTGAGTCGTCACCCAGGCATCGGCGAGGCCTGCGTGGTCGCGGATGATGCTCATGGGGAGCGTCGTTGGGACGCTGTTGAAGTCGCCTGCGCATATGACGTAGCGGCCGAGCTCGGCGGCTTGCCTCGCGAGCTTTGCGAACTCCCAGGCGTTGACGAGTCGATGCGCGCGCTGGTGTTCCGGCCCCTCGTCTCCGCCTTTGGCAAACAACTAGAAGGGATACATGAGAAGAGTTTCGTGTGCACGTGGAGGAGGGCGTACGTGGGTGTTAAAGACTTGGACTTGGCCGAGGAAGGGATGGGCAAAAACGACACTTGCTGCGGCCTTGCCGACAAACCAGTCGCCGGCAAGGACGTCAATGGGGGAGCCATTCAAGGAGTAGGGGTGTATTGTTGCAGAAATGATCGGGAAACGAGAGAATATGACAAGACCTGCACCTAACGCTCCGCTGCAGCTTATGCGTCGGCCCTCCACCCGTGTGCACGAGCAGACGTTGAAGGACGCACCTGTAGAAGAACTTCGCATACGGGAGTTTCTTGGAGACCGCTGTCCGTACGTATTCGAAGTCCGAGAATACCCAGAGTTCCTGTAATGTGATGATGTCGTAGTCCGAGGAGGCTAGCACGTTCGCAATGGCACGAACACGCTCCGTTCGATATTTGGAGACATATTTCAAACCCCTGGCAACGCCGGTAAGTCCACTGTAGAGCGAACGAGAAGTGTCCGATGCAACATACCAGCAGTTCAAGGTCAGTAGCCGGAGGCGAGTGTCGGTCATGGTCGTCGGTCAAGGCACACCGAGCTGGTCGGCTCCTCGCGTCCAACGCACTGCAGCTTGAGCGCTCCGTCCCGATCAATGTGGGGAGACCGGCCCGGTTCGACGACCGGCTACCTACTGTTGGACTGAAGCTTGGCGGGCGGGCGAGTCTCAGTACTGGCACTAGTGGCTTATGGGACTTAGACGAACTTGACAGTGCAGGACAGTAATCAGAAGCTCATCAACAACGACACCTCGTATCATTAATGCAGTAACGACGGACAAGTGTGCTCGGGCTATCGACATCAGGCTACTTCTGGAACTCGGTCAGGACGAGGGAAGAATCAAGGAAGTTCGTCTTCTCCAGCAGGAAGTCTATTGGATTAGAGGTCAGTGAGATGGCAGACTCAGTATCGGAGCCGCTTGCGTACCGTCGGGGATGGCAGTGATGTTGTCGCGCATGAGCTGGAGCACGCTTTTCGTAGAGAGTTCGTACTGTGGCCACGGCGCTGCGAGGACTTGGTGAGTCATAGATAACAATCCCCGATAGAACACTAGCTCACCTCCAGGATGCAGGTCAGAGATGAATCGGACGTAGAAGTCTGCCATTTGACTAGCGAACTCCTGCTCGACAGCGGGTGCTTGTCCGAACAGTAGGATCAGCTCCGAGGCATGGAACACTGCAAAACGTATAATATAAGCTCCGCATGGTTGAATGGCTCTAGCAACATACCTCCACGTGTAGGATCCTGTCCAGGGATGAACTCCTTGAAGAAGTAGGCGAAGAGCGGCTGCAGCGGTGCAGCTTTGTGGAACAGGAGTCGCCTTGGCGAAAGGTACATATTATCCGTGTACCATGCCTCCGCGCGGTCGAACAACGAGTCTCCTGTATTGAAGGCGCCGCCGAGGCTTGAGTCATTTGCGGGGTAGAACGTGTTTATGGTGTCAAAGACGTCTTGGCTGATGGTCGACGGGTCGATGAAGAGCTTCTTGATGAATGTGTCGAAGGCCGCAGTCTCCTGATCTGGAGCAACAGTCACGTTTTGCACCGACGTGCTGAAAGTGGTGCCCTCGTTGAGCTGAAAAGCAAAGTCAGTCAGTCGTCTGTACATTGTTGCAGTATGATGGATGCTCACGTTGGTGCCGGCAAGTATCGGAATATGCAAGAAGTTGCCACTTGCGATGCGTTGCGATGGACGTTCAGATATGAAGCTCCCCGCGGGACCGACGGCAGGCTGCCATAGCTGACCGTTCAGTACTTCATTTGTCATATTCACCGTGACATTGTTCAGGAGCTTGCGGAGAAAGATGCATGAGCAGGTCGGGAATTGCACGCTCTGGGGGCTTCTCACCTCGAAGGGAACACCCTGTAGACAGGAGAACGAAGCTGGACCGGACTGACAGCCAACTGCCGCGAGGAGTCGAGCATAGGGAAACCTGGATCATCGTAGCGACTCGCCGGAGGAGCCGTCTTGCTGCCATTGAAATCAAGAGGTAAGGAATAGATAGACAAGGGTACGAGGCAAGCATTCTCACAAGGGTCCTGTGGAAGAGTCCATGATAGCTGCCCTGAAGAGTCTTCTCGGAGATGGGAATAGGACCTGCGCTTCCACGGAACCTGCGCCTGCGGACTGCGGGAAATGAGTGACATGTGCACTGCAGTCTTGGCGTGCACGAACCTGGCCCCAAATGGTGACCTAGATAGACTATGAGTACTGCAAAACCGCGATACCATGAGCAAGAGAAGTTTACTTTCGTTGGGTCGCCGCCGAAAGCTTCCAGGTTGTCCTGAAGGAACGCCAGCGCGGCGCGCTGGTCTTGCAGGCCTGCGTTCAGATCACCAGGCGGAACGAAGCGACTAGCCAGCTGCACGAAGTCAAAATCAAGCGCCATGAAAGCAATGTGGGACACTCACGAATCCGCAAGTATTGACACGATAGTTTCTTCAAATGGGCTGTCAAAGGCTTGGCATGTCACGATGATTGTCCCCTACTCACACAGACACAAACATGATCGGCTTTCCGATCGCCAAGCTCCGTTGGATGAGAACTGTCAAACATGGTATGAGAGACAGGCAACGCGCTATTACACGAAATTGACGCGAGCGGCACTTACAGGTGGGGTCAAACATCGAATTAGAAGCGGCACTACGCAACCATTCGGACGCTTTAGTGTTGGATCGGTTGTTTCAGAGTACGTAGCATACCCATTCATGAAAGCTCCGCCCTGGTCATGAGGAATTAAATAGGGTTGATGTTGAGGCAAGCACCGCACTCACGTAGAACCAAACGAGCGTCGGTAACTTTTTGGAGGTGGGGACACTGCTAGGCCGAAAGACCTGCAACAAACTCCGGTGATGAGTACGCATGTCGAGAAGTATGATTAGCGAGCAACCCACGTTCAGGAATAAGCAATCCTCAGATATGGGGGCACCTAATGAGCCCGATGGCACTTGAGGACAAGCATCGCCAAAGGTCGAGGCATTCTTGACAGTCCGTGAAGGCTTGGTGATAGGGACGGGAGTCTTGAAGCGAAGAGGGCCAACCGGTGGTTCAGCGAAAGGTACACCGAGCCACCGGTCTAAACCCGACGACAGCTGCTGGCCGATGAAACTTCCAGCGGTGGTCTTGACCTGAAGAGACGCTGCTGTCACTCCGTATGTGGATAGCGAAGGCAGCGAAAACGAGAGGTACAGGAGCAGAGTCGACACAATGCGTGCCATGGTGGGCGCGGCCGGGTAGTGCAGTGCGAGCGTCCACACACCGTTCCTGAGGTTCTTATATGCAGCTGCGCCGTCCCGGCCTCAGAAGCGACTGTTCTATTGGAACTAGAAAAGCTTTCAACTATAGGGTCAGCGTGAGTCACGCGCAACCTATCAGAATTGCAGCTGGGAACCATGAACGTAAGCCCTGCCTTACACTATGCACGAGAATGATGCTTGAACGTTCGAATAGTCTGAGACGCTCGTTCTAGGACCCGCAGAACCAATGGCTGCAGCGCGGGCATGGGAGAACCGTTCGAGCAGGCACGGTCCGCTATAGGTCCGCTGCATGTCGACCCCACGGGACCGCTCGGTGTTCCGCAGCCTCGTGGATGCCGTGTTGACTACATACGCAAAGACTGGCAGGGCGAGTTCCTCCGCCCCGGGAAGCCGGGCGTGTCTCTGGATAGAGGGTTGGTGAGGATGAACTGCGGTAGTACTGCGAAATTAGATCAAGCTCTCAAAATTAGCACGGGATCGCCAACGTGAGGAAACGACGAATATAACAACGACTGATATAACCGCACCACCGTAAGTATAGGCGCATCCTGAACTTGTAGGTACTTGCGGTCTGCGGGCGAAGGATACAGTATCGGGCACATCGCCTCGGACGTTGAACTGTTGCTGGCCACTCTGTGTATTCATGCATCGAGCATAACCTGGCACAAGTCTCACGCTCCTGAATTTATTCTGGAAGGACGGAACTATGCCTGGAACTCCGACAAGACGAGCTGAAGAGCGTCGTCTTCCTTCATAGAAGACCTAGCCGTGCAGAATCAGCAATTTGTAGCGACGCATAGGTGGGAGCGGGTCACCGTCTGTGATCAGCGTGATATTGTTGCGCATGAGTTGGAACATCCCTTTTGAGGCAGAGGCCATGAAGCTGGGAGTCAAGCTGTCCGTCAGTCGACGCTGCATGTAATTGAGCGTAAGACCAACCTCCCAAATACAAATCACAGATAAACTTCATGTAAACGTCTGCCAGCTGGCCTGGACATTCTTGCTCCAAGAGCTCAAAGAGCAGATTCAGCTCTGGGTTATGGCACACGGCAAAAATGTAGAGGTCGATTGTTTCGTTCAGCTGCATTGCAGCACCCACCCTGCCCGGGTGTTCCTGGCGTCGAGGAGTTTCTATGGGACGATCAGGCCTTTGAAACAAATGAGCACGCAACCAAACGAGTACATACTTTAAGAGGAACGCCTTCGGGGTATACAAGAGATCCTCGGTAAGGCAGTGGAGGACAGTGGACTTGACAGCCATCGCGGAGCGGCATCAGTGACTAGGGCTCTGAAGGTCCATCGGAGTGATTAATAGCACTTACAGCTTGCGACGGGAGCGGTCTTGCCAGATGAAGGCATCACTCAGGTATCAAGGTAGAAGTAATATAGGTATTTTCTTTGCACCAGGATCCACTGGGAGAGTCAAGATGGCTGGCCATGCAGAAGAGACTCGACCGTCGTCGCCAAGTCGTGGCGGCGTGCTGCAGCTGGCGGTACAACGGGCGCCTAATAGAGGCCTGCAACCAGACGCGCTCGCCCGATATGGCAGGTATCGGCCGCGGCCCGACGTCCGAGTCGTCAGCGTCGGTTCAAGTCGGCAGTCACATACTACTACTTCACTTCAGTGCTTTCACCAAGTCGCCCACCTTTTTCAGGACTCGCATGCGCTCGAGATCATACAACACGGGTCTACAGGACACGTCATGGATATTGGTACCAGTACCGTCGATAGGGAACTTGAGCTTCGTGCACACATCCGTGGTCTACTTCTGAAATACGCCCTCACTCACTTGGCAACAAACTACGTGACATGGACGCAAGAATCCGTAGCTGACGTGCGCATATATTTGACTATACCTTGTGTATGTATGCTGACATATCGGATGCATAGACTCTGTCGGAATGCTTGTCCTATGTCCCGTTGGCAGGTCCGACCTGCATTGCTCTTCCGGTCGACCCGCTCGAGACCCTCTCGCAACGGTGGGGTTTGTCCAAGCTAGATCTGTATGAAGAGCGCTGGAAGGTAGAGAATGCAGAAGCGCTACTGTACTTGAAGCGGTGTCTTCCAGCTGGTCGTGGCCTATGTGTAGCGGAACAGCAATGGAGAATTGGCAACGACGGTGAGTAGGCTGTGCGGACATTGTGCGAATGTCATTCGCTCAGATCGCGCCTGCAGATGACCACGAGAACTTCCGGCTACAGCGACCTCTATCCCCGGTGCTCACCTCACGAGCGAGAAAGGAGACGCCTCGGCCTGGACAGAGTGCGCTTCTCCTGCCTCGGACGGAGGACGAGTTGCTTCGTTCTTGCAGATTGAAAAGGTAGATATGATCCCTTTGTCTGACCCCTCCGTTCGTACGGATGATGCGTTGTACGTCTCGGTCTATTTTCTCACAACGAATCTATCATTGAGCGTTGGCAACAGGGGTAACAAATTCACAATCGATCCCGCCACCCACCGCGATGTGGTCACGCTCATTCAGTCAATACCTGCCATGTCTGCTCGTCCTCAGGCATCTATCCATAGACCATACGAAGAGTTCCTGCGCGCTGCGTCTCCTCCGATCGACGAACCCAAACCCGCCATGCTTCCGTTATTTCCTCGCGATCAGGGACCGGGTCGCAGACACAAACAACCGCAGCAAGGAGCCCAATCTTTCTCTACCTCCCTGGAGGCCGTGCTAGAACGGCCCGAGACGTGGCTCGTGCCTGTACAAGTGAAGGAAGAGGAGACGAGGACTTAGCAAACGAACATCTGGTTCTAGTCGACGGCTGGCGTGTGTTTTTATTTATCGATGAGCTGCCATGGTGTGCTGACTCTCGTTTTCACAGAAGCCTTCAAGACCTCTCCCTTACCCTTAACACCCGGGACTCCTTCGCTTGCTGATATTTCAAGTGATATAGATGAACTATTTCTACCCTCTTCATCGATTCCATATACCACGGAGCTTCAACCATTGGGTGGGTACCACCTCGCGCCCCAACTGGAATGTTTTGGCTGACTATATGCGAAGAGGAATATCAGATTCCACGGTGCGAGAAGATTGGCGGCTCGCGATCGCATCCCAAGCTGCCGGGACAGGATACCGAGTACGCATATATTTGGCCGTGTGATCTCTCCTGTGTTGCTTACAGGGACATAGCCTCTCAGCATTCCTCTCTCCGCTCATCCGGCCGTCTCAGGTCCATGGTCCACGTATCGTTTACTCACCCAAGTCACGGCCTTCATCTCCAAGGACCACCATCACCATGTCTATGCTCGGGCAACCGCCTTCAGCTGCTGACGACCAATCCCAAGCTGCTGGCAGTCAGTCTCGTAGAGCGCAAGCGGCGGATGATCCACTCAGTAGTGATGACTTCATCGTTTCTGCGGTGAAGGCCGTAGAGCGAGCGTGCGGCGACCATATGGGCGACGAAGACCCTATTCACCTCATTCTTGAGGAAAAGTTGGACGAAAAAGACGGGATGCTCATGGATGGTATGATGTCTTGCTCCGATCTTCTTCATTCATATCCTGATTCCTTCCATCATCCTCAGTTCCAATGCTGCGCCCTCCGAACGAGTATCCCAGGAACCCTCTACTGCCTGGTCGACTGTCCGATCTCCTCGCGCCGGGGAAGTCGGGTAACCCCAACGTTCAGGAAGATATGTTCCGCACAGAATCTCAGATGCGATGTATCAAGAAGGTCAAGGGACTGGGACCGCTGCAGATCGAGCTCAGTTGGATGTGAGTACTGTCCTCCTCAGTACAGAATGCCAAGCTTCAACATCTTTCCCGCAGTCCGTTCAAGTACGGGAGGACAGTGCCGACGGATGAGGAGGTCGCCGATGTCTCAAATGATGCATGCCCCCAGCTAGCCAAAGCAATAGGTCTACCGCAGGTCGAGATCGTCACCCAGCTTGCTCTGCTCCTGGACGGCACCACGGTATTCGGTTCACAGCCTGTGCTCACCGCTGCTACCTTCACGGAGACGGTGTGGTCTGCAGACGATCAACTCGCCACTGCGCACGTCGATTACTTATCTTCGGCAGATCCTGGTCTGGTGCTTGCCCGCGGAGACAGAAGGCGCTTGGCCGGTCTGCCTCTGTCTCGGAAGACGAAGAGGACACTGGAAGCAGCGACAAGGAGAACGAATGTGAACCCCAGGCCTATCCATCTTCAGAATCCGGACGTCCGAGGAAGAGAGTTCGCTTCCAGGAATCCGGCGACGAGACACCGGCAGAGCAGATCCTTGACATGGTCTGTCATGACTCGGGTGTCTTCATGGTTGACGAAGAAACCGCTCAGCCGGACAGTGACGGTTCCGGTCCATTTGGTCAACTAGCATACGACGCGGAAGGCTTTGACGGGCCCACCACGGACGGCGACCTATTTCCCGACATGCATCCCGTGTACTTCGACGAGTACAACTTTGACATGTCTCCTCGGCAGTACGTTCTTGATCCTTACACTGCGGCTTGGACAGCTCCCTCCCCGTCGCCTCTCGATTTTCTTGCCGATCACTGTGTACCAGCCTCGCAGATGGAACTTCCGGAGAGCACTATTGCAGATGGACTCCAGCTTCAAGATATCTCTCAAGAGTTCATCACGTGGGCTTTCGCGCTATCCTCGGTGGTTACGCCTACAGATATACACGCCTTCTCGCGATCCTCGCAACATCAAGGCACCGCTACCGACGCAGTCGTGCGTACTGATAAACCCAGGACTGCTGCTCCCGCCCTGCCTGCGCTTTCTGCTCGCCAATCTCTTGAACAGTTCCTGACTCTATGCGGGAAAGGCTCTCTTGTGCAGTCTACTGCCGCTGCGCCTGCCTCTTCTCAACCAACGGGCCATACGGAAGCTGTCCCTTGCGTACCCGACACCAACGGACCTGGGACTCGAGACACACCCGCGGAGCTTGTCGACGACCGCACGCTGCTTTTCCCGGACGATTTCGAACCACCCGTTACTGCGCACCGGTACATAGCCTCCATGACCGTGATCCAGAAGCGTGCCCTCGTCCGTGCCCTCGCAGCCTATTGCGCCGTGGAGCTCATCGAGCGCGAACATCTGGGCGCGGACGCGGACGACGTACATATCATCATGGACTCCGAGACTGCAGTGCTGTTCTTCTCGCTGGAGGTGCTCCCATCGCGCGGCGACTCGGTCGCGGCGCTCCTGACCCGCCTTTCCTGGCGGTACAACCGGCTTCTAGTCATCTTCGAGTGCTACCCGTCTTCCTGGGACTACCGGGGCGACAGGGATTTCTCCGACAAGCTGACCGCAAGCGCGTGGAGTCCTCCCGTGGTGAAGGCGGTCAGGAAGCTGCGGCGCGATCTGTCGATCTCGGAGGGCGTCCAGACTAAGTCCGCGGCGGCGCTGGTGGAATATGCGTTTGCGAACTCCGTGGAGGAAGCGGCTGCGTTTGCGCGGCTCTACGGCGATGCGGCAGAGGCCAGGGACACGACTAGCGGCGCAATATGGGGAGAGCGGCTGTGGCTGACTCACGAAGAGCGAGACGTGTGTGGTTTCATCCTTCTCCCTCTGAGAACAATGAGCTGACGCCGGTCGTCACAGGGCGAGTACGACTTGAGCGGCGTCCCAGGAATGAATCAGTTTGCCGCGTCTCTCTTGCTGTCTCATACGACTCTCGAGGCATTCCTAGAGAAGACCGCTAGCGAACGGCTTGTGGAGTATGGGGCACTGGTCGGCGCCGAGAGAATGGTGGGTGTTCGACATGTATCTGCTTCCTGGGATCGCTGACATTGTGGTACCACACCTATCTTACCATCAGGAGCGTTTCAATGTGGAGATGGCTCATCGCCTGGAAACCATGCAGCTGCCGCCGTCGTCTCCTATCGACGCCGACGCCTCGTCGTCGCTAAACTCCGTACCCTACATTGGAGATAGTGACGTCGGCGTCGGAGATTAACAGTACTGAAGCAACCGCGCATGCGGACGCACGCCGCCCTAATTGTAATCTTCAGACGACCAGCTCCGTGCTAACCATATGCATCATAAATAGATTTGATCGCCATGTCGTACACGCCTGCGGCCTCGGTCATACATTGTCGCTACATCCGAGCACAGACGCAACTGCGCATTTCATTCCTTCGTCAGCGTTCCGGGCGAGATGGGCAATTCTTCGACATCGCTCACCCCACCATCATACGCTAAACCTGATACCTCTCACGATACGGCGTTTGTCGGGGTGGGCGACTACGAGGCCGAAGGTGACACGACTATCATACCATACGCCCCCATCAATTGATTTCGAGCTCCCAAAGCTCGTCGGAGCGATCGTTGGAGGATAGCAATCCGCCGAACATCACGATCTTGGTGTCTCCATGGCCATCGATCCAGGATACGGGAGGGAACCACCCCCGGCCCTCCGGAAGGTGGTCGTCTGCGACAACGTCAGGCTTCTGCCATTGCCATCCGGAGGAGATATTGTCGTTCGGCTCCTTCGTGAGTATCCATACATCATCCCAGAAGGTTCCGGCGCCTGCGTGCCCGAGGCTGCTCGCGTCGCGCTCGCCGTGATAGACGACTACGACAGCGTTCGCGAGCTCGGGTAGAGGGGACTTGAATTGAACAAAGCCATGCATCGACCGCGGCCCAGGTGTACCGTGCGCAGGGTCGGCGGAGGGCTGGACAGTGACCCATGTGTCTTCTGAGATGTCGTACACATCGACTTCGCCGGAAGGAGGCAACTCATGGCCACAGAAGCCTATGTGCGCAAGCATCAGTCATTGCGTGATTGTGCGTGAGATCGCGGAACGTACCACCGTAGCGCAAAAGCACGTCTTTGTCTCCGGCTATGATGGTCGCGACGAGAGCAGTACCGCCGCGACCAGGCTCCGGAGCAGGAGCGAGCGTCTTCCATACCGCCTTGTTGAGATCAAACGCGTGCATGCGTGCTGAGTCTCCCACTAGCCGGACATCCAGCGTGCACGTAGAGGTGGTCCTGTCTCTAGTGAGCACGTAAAAGGTGCAGTGAAAGAGCGAGACTGACTCACCCCGTGCGCGACGGCGGTATGGTAGCTGCGAGCGATCGGCGCCTCGTCTTCATTTCCAGCAGCGATCCTCTCCCACCGGACTGATTGCTGAGGTCCTTGACTGGAGTGGACGGTCGCCTTCCATACACCTGCCTGATACGCGTCCAGAGGTGTCATGTCCTTCCCGCCGCGTCCTCCCCACAGGTAGAGGGCGTCGCGGTGCCATATGGTAGCCGCGCCTACGCGCGGCTCGGGAATGGGCGCGTCCGCCTCGCCAGGCGCGATGTTGTTGGTGTCTGAAGTAAGCAGCTTCCATCCTTGTGAGAGCACACTCTTCGCCAAATCGAAAGCATGGAGGGAGCCACGCGGGGTAGTGTCGTGTCCGGATCCGCTATCGATCGGAGTGCGCGGCTTCAGCTCTCCGCCATAGACGATGAGCACGCCCGACTTCGTGACAGCAATGCAGTGCGACGAGCGGGCAAGGAACGGGGTCTTGGACAGTGAGAACCAGTGAGCCTGCGGCATGGCGGAGTCTCGATGTTTGGAAAGACGTGAAGGAGCTGGACGAGGCCTCGATACGGGTGGGAGCTGCGAAGGGCAGTGCGGACTGCAACAGTCACACGTGATCGGTGCGCCATCTTCGCTATCTGAAGACAGCAACGACAAGAATCGAGTATCGACAGCAGCAGAGACACAGGCAGCACAGAGGCAGCTTCAGGGCAGAGGAGATGCTATGTTTTGAAACATACGCTTGCACTGCGAGGCCATAAGCGTTGTTTGTTCCTATTAGGATCAGAAGCTTATCCGCTCTTTCGGGCATAGTTGCTTCGGGCGTTGCCGCGCATACCCTTGTCCTCAGACCAAACACTCTATGCGAGTAGTCTGTCCAACCTGACAACATTTCATTCAACTTGGCTGCATGATCTGAAGCTTGAGAATGCTGCAGCTTGACACGGGACTGATACGACCAAGTTTCGCATTGCCGTCGTCGGTGGAGGAGTATGCGGGTTGGCTTGTGCCGTTGTGTTACAGAAAGCGGGATTCGAGGCGCATGTTTTCGAAGCTACAGTATGCTACCTCCTGCTCCCCTGTGCTCCTTCTCAACTGCTTTGCGTTGCAGGCTGCCTACGGGGAGATTGGAGGAGGCATCGGCCTAGGTGTGCCAACCTCCCTCAGTTCAAGCTTGCGTGTGAATATCTAGTCCCCTCACAGGCCCAAACGCTGTCCGTGCTCTCGAGTCCATGGGCATACTCGAACCCGTGCTGCGGACACTTCCTCCGGTCAACCGTGCTGTGAAGGGCTTCCTCTTCTACTTTGGAGTGGGAAACCATGAACTAGTGTATGACGTGCGTTATCATGGCCGACTTTCACGGTACCTCCACAGATACTCACCACTTGATAGTATCCCCCTGCTCCGGAGCTACCGAACGTCAGCATGCAACGGTAGGATTCTCACATGCTAGACGTATGTCACGAGCCTGAAATACGGCACTCTCAGCGCGGCATTTCTTGAGGCATTGAGTAGCGAAGTAGACTCACACCGCACCCACCTCGGCAAGCGTTGTGTGTCTATCGCGGAGTCCTCCACCAATACTGAGCCACTCATTATGCGCTTCTCCGATGGTACTACACACGAGGCGGACATTGTGCTTGGTGCAGACGGCATCAAGAGTACGATTCGGGGCTTCGTCTTGAATGGCAGTGGTGCCGATATGATGGGAAAATCAGCGGTTCAACGTGTCGCATTCAGTAACACGGTCTACTACCGCGGATTAGTCTCATATTCTGCCCTCCTGGCTGCAGGGTTCACAACACCGATGAACGACCGACCGGCATGCTTTGTGGGTCCGAACAAGGTGCGCAACTCAAATGTTTCCCGGGAAATCAGTGTCGTTCATCGATTTTGGGCACCTCGTCCTAGCATGTCGTCTTCATCGCCATGAAGGCACGAGACCTGGTACGCGCCCTTGACCGTCCGACTATTGCTCCATGTAATCTCCGATATACTTTCTGTAGGTCATGGTCGCGGCATCCTCCACGAACTACGATGTTCCCATAGGAACCCAGAGTCTGCCGAAGGAATCAATATGGGTCGACGATGTCCCACGCGATGAATTGCAGAAGCACTTCGACGGTTGGGGCCCTGATGTCTCAATCCTTCTCCGGCTCATGCCGGAAAAGGTTTCCCGGTGGTGCCTTCACGTCGTCCATCCGCCGCTTGAGAGCTACACCAGAGGGCGCGTGGCATTGCTCGGGGACGCGGTGTGTTCCCATGAATGAGCCGACACCGTGGATGATATGCCGACTCACGCTTCTACAGGCGCATGGCATGTTACCCCATCTGGGTGCCGGGGCCGGGCAAGGCCTCGAAGACGCACTTCTGCTTGTTCGTCTTCTCAGACGTCCAGAGACGAACGCGGAAAACATGCCGGTTGGTACGGAGGTTCCCAAGAGTATGGCCACGCTAACATCATCTCTATTAGGCCGTTCTCAAGGCCTACTCCGATATCCGCCGCTCGCGGGCCCAAATGGTGTGGGAGGTCAGCGACCTGGCTGGTAAAGTGTATGACTTCCACGGTCCTCATGGGTCTACCCCAGAAGGGTTGAGGGAAGATTTGGCAGATATGTGCGCACCGATCTGGCACCACGACCTCGATCGCGACCTCGAGTCTGCAGTTGGGATACTGCGTGCCAACGGAACCTTCTGAAGTAAGGCAACTTCCGTGTAAATCGATGCCGGGAATACGCGTGTACTACTGCCATTCTGTCTGCAGAGGTATCCATCACTACGTGTGGCTGTGCTACGTTCGCAGACGGTCAGGTCAGGTCGGACTGATCAGGTACTAAGTGCTATCGCCGCAGATACTGATGCGCTTGTCAAAATTCTGTCCTGCACACTACGCAGCTGCCGGTCAGTGACGCGTCGATAACCACAAATCGGTGCGTCCGGCAACTACACAGGAGCTGTATACATAAAGCCATCTCCTGCGCCTGTTTATCTTCAACAGCAAACATCCCATACAACTTACCATTTCACTGATGTCGAAGCCAACCACGAAAGACTTCCAGGTGGCGGTCGTCGGCGGAGGCGTATGCGGCCTCGCGTGTGCCATCGCGCTGCAGAAGGCCGGCATTCCGGTTGAGATCTTCGAAGCAGCGGTACGTCGGTCCCAACTAGCGCAGCAGTCCATGTCTCACGTCGTACTACTTATTCAGGCAGCTTTCGGCGAAGTTGGAGCGAGCATCGGGTTAGGTAGCACGAACTACACCATATCTCCCATCCTGCTGCGGACGCTTATTCTCTGACTCACAGGCCCGAATGCTGTCCGAGCGCTGAAGGCCATGGGCCTCTTGGATGCCGTGCTCGGGAAGCTCCCACCGGGGAGCTTGAGCTCGAAGGGTTTCCTGTTCTACTCCGGAGTCGGGGACCACGAACTGGTCTATGAAGTACGTACCGACACCGAGCCCCCGGGCCCGGTATGAAATCGAGTCCGGTTGCTCACGTCACCGATGTCAGTATCCCCCTGCCACAGAAGACGCGAGCATCAGCATGCACCGGTAAGCCTGACAGGGATTTCACTTCGGATGACCCTGAGACCCAGCCCAATGACTGGCCGCTGACCTTCTCTTCACACAGGGCCGTCTTCCTGGATGCGCTAGTTGGACAGGTGGACCCACGGTACACGCACTTCAACAAACGCTGCACCTCAATCTCGGAACATCCCACTAGCCGGGGCAAACTCGTCGTGCATTTCCAGGACGGGTCCACCCACGAGGCGGACGTCGTTCTGGGAGCCGATGGAATCAAGAGCACTGTTCGCGACTTCGTCGTGAGTGCGGGTGGGACGGCGGTGGGAGCCGCGGGCGAGAAGCACGTCGCGTACAGCAACACAGCCGCGTATCGTGGCATTATACCCTCCGCGCTGCTCAAAGCTGCTGGGTTCAAGACGCAGTTGACCGATCGTCCGGCATGTTTCCTCGGCCCGGACAAGGTGAGTGGCGGACCCGGTCCCGTTGTGCGAACCCGCCCGAAGACTGACGTGCATCGCGTTGCCGCAGCATATCATCGTGGTACCCATCAAGAATGGCGAACTTGTACGCTCTCACGACGTCCTACTCATCTCTGCAGGAAATAACATCATGCCCGCCACCTATTAGATTAATGTAGCGGCTTTCTCCGCAAGATACGACATTCCCATCGGCTCCCAGAACCTTCCCGCTGGTACGCCGTGGGTCGACGAGATATCCCGCGAGGATCTCAAGAAGGAATTCGACGGCTGGGGTTCAGACATTACCACCCTTCTCCGCTTGATGCCGGAGAAGACGATGCGGTGGTCGGTGCATGTGGTTCACCCGCCTCTTGAGAGTTACGCCAAAGGTCGCGTAGCCTTACTCGGCGATGCGGTACGTAGCAGAACGATGTTGACAGTACGCTCAGGCTGATCATAGAACGTGACAGGCCCACGCAATGCTACCCCATCTCGGTGCTGGTGCGGGGCAGGGCATCGAGGACGCGTTTCTGTTGACACGCTTGTTGAGCCACCCAGACACAAGCATGGCGAACATGCAGGTAAGCCGTGCGAGTAACCCTTTTAAATTTTGCACACTGAAGTACAACTGACATGGTCACCGCGTACAGGCCGTGCTGCAGGCTTACTCTGACGTTCGCCAACCCCGATCGCAGACGGTGTGGGACGCCAGCCGACGGGCCGGCAGTGTCTTCGACCACCATGGAACTGGAGGGGCTACTGTGCAAGGGCTCACTGAAGACTTGCAAGATCTCTGGAAACCAGTATGGAGTTACGACTTGGACACCGAGTTCGAATATGCGATTGCCCAACTCCGTAACAATGCGACATTCTCCCAATGAAACGACGGTCTTGTGTATGACTATATGCGCTGTAGGCATACGAGACTCCTCTCAATGGCTTCATGGATACCACAATGCACACGATACTTCTTGTACAACGGTCATATCATTGGGCAATACGACGCGACGATAGAGTAGGCTGAGAGATATAGTACATGTACCCACGAAGCATAGCCATACATCATAGACGGAGAAAGACGAGACGCTTAAGCACCGAAACCGTAGAGGGTGCGGCCGGACCGCTTGAGAGCGTAGACGACATCCAGTGCCGTCACGGTTTTCCTGGCGGACAGCGAGTGAGACACAAAGGAACGACAGGGTATCGCGACGCGTGACGTACCTCTTCGCGTGCTCAGTGTACGTGACAGAGTCACGGATGACGTTCTCGAGGAAGATCTTGAGAACACCGCGGGTCTCCTCGTAGATCAGACCAGAGATACGCTTGACACCACCACGACGGGCGAGACGGCGGATAGCCTGGAGTAACGCGACAAGGTAAGCTAGTCTGACACACGACAATAGCATGAATGACGCGTCACGTACCGGCTTCGTGATGCCCTGGATGTTGTCACGGAGAATCTTGCGGTGACGCTTGGCGCCGCCCTTTCCGAGACCCTGCAGACAGCGCGTCGCGCGTTGAGGGCCACAACCACTGCGCAATGAAAGAGTACTGCTCACCTTGCCACCCTTTCCGCGTCCAGACATTGTGTGTGAGAGGTGGTGTGGGGAAGTGAGTGTAGAAGATGTGTGCTGGAAGGCGCAGAGAACGGTGGCTGGGAGTAGAGGAGGTGGTGGTTGGTGAACAAGTCGCGTCCGACGCGTTTCGTTGGCTGTAAACCCGGCGCGTTTGCACTTGTTTGGTGTGTCACGTGCTCTGGGGAAACGCGTCACACAGACGCTGGCAGTGTGAGACACGTCTGACCGAGCACGTCTGTGCCTGTGGACGCTGTCGCTATGCTGCTTCGCACTCTCGCTCGTCCTGCACTCGTCACTCGCCAGCTGCCTCGCCAGTCCTCTATCTTCAAAAGAGCCATGTCTATCAAACACGTCGAGAATACGACCCAGCTTGACGGGATCCTCTCCCAGTCGAAGGACAAGCTCTCGGTCAGCATCTCTACATGGAGCTTTGCGCGCGCGCTGAATGGGCATCCAGGTCATTGACTTCCATGCCACTTGGTACATGACTCGTTCATGCGGTTGGATTCTTCGGAGTTGAAACTTGGGATAGGTGTGGACCTTGCCACATGATAGCCCCGACATTCGAGTCTCTGTCAAAGCAGTATCCGAAGGTCAACTTCATCAAGTGCGACGTCGATCAGGGCAAAGACGTAGCGGGACGGTATCGTGTTACGGCTATGTGCGTATCTTGGTTCATATGTCGCGCTTGCCACCTATCCTGTCGCACCATGCACCAGGCCGACTTTCGTGTTTCTGAAGGGCACGGACGAAGTGGATCGCATCCGTGGCGCAAACAAGCCGTGAGTTCCTTTTCAGTCTGTAATTGCATTGCTTGTGACGAACGCCACATCATTCCAGTGCTCTTGAGGAGACATTGCGACGTCTTTCCACCGGTGGGTCATCCGGCGGCTCATTCACTGGCAAAGGACATACACTTGGCGGCGGCAGCGGGAACTCGACCACCGGCTTTGGAGGCGGAGGCGGAGGCGTTGCGGCATTCCAGGCTCTCGATCCACAGGTCAAGGTGTTGCTCTGCCTTCTCGGAGGATACGTGCTCTTCTGGTATCTCAGTTAAGTACGTGCATTTCAATGTTCATCTCCTGTGCGTCAATGTACGGCACTGCGATTGTAAATTTCCATGATGCCACACAGCTCGGACTGGCTGTCTCGTGTGTCAAGGTGTCGGAGCGTTGACGTCGTTCATCGTCAACAATCCAGCACCGGCCGCTAGTTGGAGTAGATGTCGCTCTGCGCCGAGATCGGATTGAACATGGGCAGATGCTAGTTGTGCGTCATCCACTTCTCCGATGCTTCTTGCTAGCTTAGCGTTGTCTAACCGCCCCAACCACGGGGCGGCTCTCCGCTCGTTCTTGGCTAAATAGCGTTTCCTCTGCTGAAGTCCTTCAGCCTCCGCTCAAATACCGCGCTGCTGTACTGCTTCGTCGGCCTCGGTGCAGCGTTTGACCCGTATACCCTAGAAAGTCGGTATAGTGCAACCGCCTTCCTTCGTGGAGCATCACCTCGCTTTCTCTTACCCGATTGGACGGTGTTATCACGACATACCGACCGTCACCGCCCACCATATGTCTAGCTGCGCGCAACAATGGCTAACCGTGACAGATGCGCATGTGTTTTGCAATGAAGAGATACTAGCTGCTATCGTTGCATGCGCTGCGAGTCGGGGGACGCACCGGTGAAGAAGATGACTGCCAAATGCCAGGAGACCAGAGACGCCGACAGTGACAAAGAAGATGGGGTCGTCGCTTGACTGGGAAAGAAGCCATCGTTGTGGCTGTCCAGTAGTACGTGTCAGTCTGCAGATGGGAATCCGGTTTGCCGCTGACCCGCCCGTTCTCCGAGACAGCGAGCACGCAAAGCACGTTGTACTCGATCTTCGCTACCTCCATGCCAGCGCCGCGCTAGTTTGTCTCTCCGAGTGCTGGCGGAATGCCATCCATGGCTAGAACACCACCGAACGCGCGGTGTGCGGGCTTCGTGATGAGTATTGGAAGCGAGAAGCCAACGAGAAGCCCTCGTCCTCGGTGAAAAGTACAGGCTTTGTCTTGGCACAGTATTTCCACAGCGTAAGTAGTATTGGTGACGCCTTTGTCATTTTCTTCGGGACGACAGGTCGGTGGACTGCGGGTCGCTTAGACTGCTCGATGCGCCACTCTGATGAGTACTGGGATTCGCACGAAGCCCATCCAGCTATCGCGATGCGGTGGCCGCGCGAGCTAACGTCCGCAGTGCCATGGTTGTCCATCATCTCCTTGTCTTGCGCAAACGTTATCCGGCATTCGACTGACTCGATTTTGCAGATGCCAGCGCGGGAGAAAATCGCTGTGGGCATGTCGCGAATGGGCCGCAAACTCCGAAGCGGAAGATCGCTTTCGGTTTCCAATTGCAGGAGCATCGCTTTGCGCTCGCCGCCGGACGACGGGTCACCCAAATCGCGCTTACCCGCAGCCACTTGGCAGCCACACGGCTCCCACCCGTCGGTGCGGGATATCCAGCGTGCGCCCCCGCAAGCCACGCCTCCGGTTTGCCAACAGCCCCCGCCATGCCCGGGACAGAGATAATTATTTCGTCCAAGGCGTGGACCATCAGAGCAGCTCCACTGCGTGCGTCCATCTAGATCGCATCTGAGCTACGTCCGATCGTTGCAGGCTTCGACGGGCGGGACGATGCATTCGGAACACACGGTCGGCGCCCCAACCGTATGCAAACCCAGGCGGTTCGTCACCATGGACAATCACCACCCCGGTTGTCTTTCGCCCACCTTATCGCCGGGGCTGTTCAGACACAGACCGGGCTCCCGGAACGCATCATTATCGAATTCGTAACGTCAAATCTCGTGCGCGTAACATTCTCTGTAACATTGCAGATGCGCGTCCTCACGGTCAAGCCCGCGCGATCGCATGTTTGTATGCAGTTGCGACGGTATTATTTGCACCAGCCATGTCTTCTCCCTCTCGCGATAAAGACCCGTCTGTTGGTTTTCCCGTCTCGCCAGTGTCCCCCGCTTCCTCCGGGCCTCCCTACCTCGGCAGCGCCATGTCGATCCCACTGGCATTCCTCAACGACCTCCCCGACCCTCTCCCCCATGTCTCCCTTGGGGACCACCTCGCCACCGCCGTCACCGACTCGGGTCGCGTCACCACACTCCTTGATTGTCTCCCTTCTACCGACGCCCCCGTCATCTGGTCGACCGACGCATCTCGTCCGCCACTGACACATGCTGCGCTCCGTACCTTCGTCTCCCGCTTCGTCCTTCCCACCTCTGGCCTCCATGACCATCTCGGGCCAAATGACAGAGTCATGGTTGTGCTGCCCACCAGTCCCGAGAATGCTCTCGCACTCCTCGCAGTCTCGACCTACCATACCTGTGCTCCAGTGAACTCGGGATGCACCGCGGGAGAGCTGATCGAGGACGCAACCCGGCTCCGTGTGAAGGCCATTCTCACCACGGCCGATGCGAGTGACAGGCTGGAACTGAGACGACTGAGGGAGGAGCTACGGTGCGAGGTCATCTTCGTCCACTTCCACCCGGACGGCCCCGCGGGGCTCTTCGACATGTCCGCGATGAATGACGGAGACGAAGAGGAGGACTGGGCTGTGGTCCAGAAGCTAACGCGGCTCCCGTCACGTCCGCATGGCCTCAATGACCAGTCGCTTGTGCTGCACACTTCAGGAACCAGTGGAAAGAAAAAGGTCGGTAATTGCCTGTTTTGGCTGGAACCTGATTCCTTACCCATCTCGGTATTCTTAGGTTGTTCCATATAGTCTTCGGTCTCTCATCGTCGGAACCTGTGCGGTCGTACGCTCCTGGGACCTCAGACCAGATGATGTGAATAGTGAGTAACTGTCGCATCTAGACATGCGAGTCCACGCCTCACCCGTTTGCGATTACTAGTGAATATGATGCCCCTGTTCCATGTCGGAGGAATCGTGCGGAACCTATGGGCACCCGTGTTCTCTGGTGGGAGCGCTATTATGTGCCCTGGCTTCGATAGTACAGCCTTCTGGCCCATTGTCATGGCGTGCGGCGCGACGTGGTACGTACTGCCAAGCACAAGTACAAGGTTCTTCTCTGCTCACGTAGGCGTCAGGTACTACGCTGCCCCAACGATGCATCATGCTATATTGGGATCGAAGCCCGAGGCAATTATCCCTTCCACGGACACCCGCATCCGCATGATTGCGAACGCGGCGGGCGGCCTACTCCCGTCTTTGGCTCAACAGCTGAAAGATACCTATGGCGCTATCATCCTCCCTTCCTACGGCATGACCGAGTGTATGCCCATCGCGTCGCCCCCCACGACATATCAGCTCGAACGTCCTGGTTGCTCCGGTGTCGCATGTGGTCCCTATCTTTCCATCCGCGACCCATCTAATCTCGAACGCGAACTGCCCCGAGGGTCCACGGGTGCCGTCTCAGTTCGAGGTGTCCCTACCTTCGACGGCTATGAGACAGATCCAGACGCGCCCCTTGACACCTCTTCGTTCACCTCCGAAGGATGGTTTGACTCCGGTGACGTCGGCTATATGGACGAGGACGGCTACCTGTACATCACTGGTCGGTCGAAGGAGATCATCAACAAGGGCGGAGAGGTCATCTCTCCCTTCGAGATCGAAGAGGCCATCATGTCTGTGGCCAAGGCGCGCGTCAAGGCGACCATAGCGTTCTCCATTCCTCACGACGTGCTCCAAGAGACTATCGGCGTCGTCGTCGTCCCTGTCCCCGGAGCCCCCCGCATCGGCCTGTCCGAGTTGCTGGATCTGCTGAAGGCACAGCTGCACCCGTCGAAGTGGCCGTTCGCGGTCGTCTACATGGACGATCTCCCGAAGAACAACGCCGGAAAGCCTCTCCGAATCAAGCTCGCTGAGCGTCTCGGCATCGAGTGTCTCACGGATGACACGCCCGCTATCTGTCGTCACTTCGAAGCAGCAGTGCCGGACAAGAATGCACAGCTCTCCCAGCCGATTCCTTGCAAGTCTGTCTCCCTCGACCTTGCCGCTGTCGAGCGCGCCATCGCGGATCTCAGCGGCGTCGACGAGGTGGCGGTTCGTCTGCGGAAGGATGGTCAGACGGAGGCCCTTGTCGCTGCTATCCCCTCGTCTGGTCTGACGTCTGGCTCGGTCGTCGACATGATCACGAGCATCATTCCAGGATACGCCATCCCCAGTCCTCTTCACGTCTTGTCCGAGCGTCTTGCTAGGCAACCAGATGGGTCCGTCGACTGGGACCTCATGGAAGCGGAGGTTGGTCGCCGGAATGCGAATAGCTTGTCACCCGGCGCCCTTGTCATTCGCAACATCGTCGCGGAGCTCCTGGACAAGGATCCCGCGACAATCACGGGAGATAGCGACTTCTTCCTGCTTGGTGGCAACTCCCTCCTTCTGGGGCGCCTCGCCCATTTCATCCGCAAGGAGACCGGAGCCACCGTCCGCGTGCCGTCCATCTTCACGCAGAGCACCATCAATGGCATCGCCGCTCTGGTCGAAGCGGAGGAGCGTGCTGCCGTCGACATCTCCGAGAAGACCGCTGTCAACACTGCCGTTCACAACTCAGCCGCATCGTCGCAGAAGTCGCTTTCGAGTACGCTCGACCTCCCGTCGCTCGAGTTCGGGCTCCCGCTCGAGGATCGCGGTCGCAGTCAGACCCATCCACTGTCACTCATTATACAAGCCATTCCTTTGGTATTCATCTATCCCCTCAAGGTCGGATTCACGTGGACGGGCATCGTCTTCATACTTTCTCTCTTCACCAGCTTCATCTCAGGTTCCTATTGGGAGCGTATCGGCTCTCTGCTCGTTGCCATTATTGGTGCTCGGTTGTGTGCCAGGATCGCACTCCCTCTCTTCGGCATCGCATTCAAATGGATCGTCATCGGTCGCTACAAGCCTGGGACGTATCGCTTCTGGAGCAACTATCATCTGCGGTGGTGGATTACCAATCAGCTTCTCCGCATCTTGGGACGGGGCATCTTCTCCATGCATCCGTCGCTCGAAATCGTCTACTACCGTCTGCTCGGGGCGCGCATCGGGAAGGACGTTTACATCGACCCGAAGGCGAGACTGGCCGAGTACGACCTCCTTACTCTTCACGATGGTTGCCGTATCGACAACGCACTGGTTCGCGGGTTCTGCGTCGAGCGCGAGGGATGCTTCCGCTTGGAACCTATTGTCATCGGGCGAGGCGCGACGGTCAATACCTACACTCAGCTCGCGCCTGGCGCTGTCATCCCGGACGGCGCGACTTACGGCCCCCATGCTTCCTCTCACGACCAGCCCTCACCCGATGGACATGCGCAGTACAACCGTGCGGCAATTCCGCAGCCGCATTGGGCCCTGAAGATATTCGTCGCTGCGCCACTCATCTTCGTGGTCAAGGTGGCTGCGTACGTCCCGTGGTTCGCTGCTCTCTTCATCCTCCTCGCACAGCCTCCTCCCCAGGGCAACCTGAACAATTTGGAGCGCGTCATCGTGTGGTTCGCGTCTCCGAGTCGGGTGGCCTGGCACAGTCTCGCGCGCATCATCCGTGTGGTGTTCCCCCCTGTCCTGCAGCTCATCTTCGGTATCATCATCAAGCGCATCATGGGTCTCAACCACGAGGGCCTCACACAGAACGCGTCCCAGTGGGTCCTCCTCCGTCGGTACATTAACC
Source organism: Cerioporus squamosus (assembly GCA_022592435.1). Lineage (NCBI taxonomy): Eukaryota > Fungi > Basidiomycota > Agaricomycetes > Polyporales > Polyporaceae > Cerioporus > Cerioporus squamosus. The sequence continues at coordinate 99,821 of JABYQS010000095.1, read as the reverse complement.
ACAACCTTCTCAGCCAGGTGGCGCTCAAGCGCGCATACGACATCATCGGCTCCCACTACGAGGTGACATCTGTCATCTGGAGGTGCATGGGTGCGAAGGTTGGCAAGCGTGTGTATTGGCCAGGCTCGGGTGTATACTGTCCGGATCCGGAGCTTTTTGAGGTTGGCGACGACGTCGTCTTCGGGTCGCGGTCCGAGGTCTTCACCACCGACGGCATTGGCTCAGCGAAGGTTGTCGTCCGCTCGGGTGCAATGATCGCTGACCGGGTCGTGCTCCTCCCAGGCACGACTGTGGGCAAGCGCACAGTCATGGGCTCGGGTGCTCTCGGTCGGCGGAATGCCACGTACGAGGATGGCTCGGTCTGGATGGGCTCGGAACGCGGCGAAGCCGTATGCTTCAAGAACGGTAGCAAGGAGGTCGACGACAGGAGTCCGACGATCACACCCTTCGGTCGCGCTTTCTACAAGCGCGAGGCATCCTACTTCGTCATCCCCTACTTCCTGCTCGTGGTCATTAATGTCGCTGTCGCCGTTGTTTCCGCAGGTTATTGGTCCATTGGCGCAGTCGTCGGTACCCAGATCCTCAACCTGCTCCGGATACATCTCCCCCAGCTGCACCTGTTTAAGACCGGCGCTCGCCAGATCTTCGTACTATTCGGCCTCATATCGTGCCTGTTCATCATCACCTACACCATCCAGGCCTTCGTCGCACTCCTCTATGTCATCGCTGCGAAGTGGCTCGTCATCGGCCGCCGTGTGCAGGGTAGCTACGACTGGGACAAGAGCTCGTACTGCCAGCGCTGGCAGCTCCATCTCACCCTTGCAAAGCCGATGTACCGCGGCTATGGCATTGGAGGCATCCTCGGGACGATCAGCGGGTCCGCATACATCGTCTGGTACCTGCGCGCACTCGGTGCGAAGATCGGCAAGGACTGCGCCGTCTTCGCCGGCGGTCGTGTTGGCCTGATGACGGAGCCGGACCTCGTCGAGCTTGGAGACCATGTCGCGCTCGATGATTGCTCAGTGGTCGCACACATTAACTCTCGCGGGAACTTCTCTTTGAACAAGTTGAACTTGGCGTCTTCGTGAGTAGCTCCTTTTATCAGTAGGGCGCAGAAGGCTGAAAACGTGCTGCAGGTCTGCCATGCGCTCAGGTTCTCGTCTTCTCTCCGGAGCCTCCATGGAGGAGAATTCGATTCTCCTCGAGCATACCCTCCTTACCTCCGGAGAGATCGCCGAGTCCGGCGGTGTCTACGCAGGGTGGCCTGCACATCGGGTCGACGACGAAGGGTACGAGCGCAGGAAGTCGTCGTATCAGCTCCTCTCTGCCGCGAACATGGGCTCCCAGTACAGGAAGCTCCAGCGCGTACACTACAAGCTCGAAGAGGAGAAGAGGGAGCTCGACAGGAAGATCCAGGACCACCAGCGGGAGCTGCGGGAGACGAAGCGGAGGCTCGACTCTATGTTGCTGACATCGGAAGCGATGCGCGACTCGACGGCGTCTTCCAGTTTCATTCGGTGATTATGACGGTGTTTGCACGGTTTGCTTGCTTAACCTTAGACTGTATCGTCTGCCAATGACGTACTCCTGTTGTCGGATGGGACCTTGTTAGATATTAGACTTGACATAGTGTAGCTGCTGTATCAGTAGCGTCCGGTTTACTTATCTCCCTCTCTCACACATAGCTTTCGATTTCTCCAGTCGCTCACTGTTCTACTTTTTCTATCGTATGATCCGCCTAAGTCCTGTACACATGTATCCTGCTATCCGGTTATAGGCAATCCAGGCTTTCTTTTATGCTCGACCTCTGGGGAGAGCAGGCTTCGAGACGGAGTGCCATTGCAGACTGAACATGGGAGGAGGACGCGTGGCGCGTCGATCGCGTCGCCGCTAGTCCTCCCAACGATCACGTGCGGGGCTCTGGGGGCGCGGAGTCGTGCAGCGTGCTTCCAGGTCATTGTTCCTCTGCTACCACCTCCATGTCTCTGTGTACCTCCATACTCTGCTGAACGACGACGACTTGACGACGCCAAAACTTCGACTCAGCAGCCCGACACGACCTCGCACATTGGACCGTCCTTGCCATGTCAAGCAGCAAGCCTGCCTCTGGCAGCGCTCAGCCACCTCCTCCTGCGTCACGACCGCGCATCCCAGAGACATTCATAGAAGTTCCAGACCAACGCCGCTACGCAGTGAGCCTTGGTGTCTTATGTCTGGTACGTGACTCGTGTTGTCTCCCACCCCATGCTTCCCCAACCTGCCTCGATGACTGCCTCGAAGTTTGCCCTCGATATTCAATGCTTGTGGCAATTCTGCCTGTGCTGGACATGGAAGGAGTTACGAATAGGGTTGCTGGGAGTTTGCACACATCGAGCTGACTCTTTCACATTGTAGGCAGCGAAGGCGTTTGATATACTGCGCTACTGGCTCTGGCCAAGCGACGAACCACCTCGCTTCGCTCGCAAGTGGATATTTGTGGACTTCCTGTATTGCGCCGTGCTCTCATGGCTCCGTATACCTCGGTTGAGGTATAGTAAGTCCGTGGTCGCCCTTCAGATCCTCACACTATGGTTATTCGATGGTCTGCTATTTGGAGGCATCTCAGTTAATATCGGAGGAGGTTCGTGGGCACAATCCAGTCGGTCTTCAGGTGCGTCTCCCCCTTTCACAACCAGCCACTCGCTGTCTAACCGAGTCCGTGCATGATTGACCGATACTTGGCCATCGTATAGAGGCCCCTACGCGGTCCCTTGTGTGGGACTATCTCCCCGATCTTGGCCTGCCTCTTTTGAACGGCGGAAGGGACTCGCACCTTCTTGGCCAGCACACTGTCCGCATGTCTCCCATCAGCACGGCACAGCTCAACCCGTACGCCGAAACGTTCTGTCTTCCGACCCCGGGATCCTATGTTTTGGTCCCTCTGCTTCTGAACAACACCAGCCCGGTCAGCGTGAAGTATACTTTGACGCCACTGGCGTACTCTGAGTCGTCGAAGAGCTCGGGGAAGATCGAACATCTTGAGTTGTCCGCTCGCGACCTTAGGACCATCGAGCAGAGTCGTGTCGACCAACTGCAGCTGGTTCGTGCGGCGGCCAAGAAGGAGCTGGACGACTACGAGTACGACGATGACGAGGAAGAAGATGACACCCATGCGACTGGGCATTCCCTGCAGAAAAGCCAGCATCTCACCTACATCCGCCTCAACAAACCTGGCACCCTGCGGCTTGACCGCGTCATTGACTCCTCCAGCGTCGACGCTCGCCTTGTATACCCTGGCGAAGTCACAGTTGTCCCATGTCCTCGTGCCGAGTTCGCATGGGAAAGCGTCGCTCTTCAGAAGGACGTACGGTGCGCAACGCCTGGAGTAGTCAGTGGCGCCGGGGAGGAAGTCCAGCTCACAATCGAAATATACGGAGTACCGCCGCTGAGCCTGCGGTGGCAACGCGAGGTGGGGCACAAACGGGAGGCGTTCATGGTCGAGGGCATCGAAGGTCCAGAACACGAGCATCAGTCCACTGATGATCGCAGGGTCTCCAGTACCCTTGGCCAGCGCGCACCCACTCGAGTACAGGTGCCGCTCACAGTATTGCTTGATGCATTGGGTACACACACGTACACGTTGGAATCTGTTACGGATGCGCTCGGGAACGTCGCCCTGGCTGGACAACACATCGAAGGCTCTACTGCCCTGGCTCGCAAGATAGACCCTGCACGCTACCGAGACCTGGTCACTACCCGCTCGGTTACAGTGCTTCGCCGTCCCTCGGTATCTTTCAAGCAGTGTGGCCCAGGGCATCCTGCGTCACTGCTCATTGGCGCGGAGGCACCCCTCACGATCGCTACGGCCAACGTGGACGCCGAGGACGCTCCATGGGACGTCACCGTACAGTACGACCCTCCGCAGAGCGAGGACGGGGCCAAACCAACCAAGCGGTACAAGGGGTGGACAAAGACGCTGACAACTCAGGCCGAGCGCCGCGAGTTGACCCTCCGCGCTAGCGCACCCGGAGAGTATACCATCGTGGGGGTCAAGGGGTACTATTGCGAAGGCGATGTGCTTAGCCCCGACACCTGCAAGGTGGTGGAGAGGCCGCTTCCGTCTGCGGAGATTGAGTGGAAGAAGATACATGAGTGGTGCGTGTCGGCATTCCTCCTCATATGTCGCGGGCTTTGTTCGCTAATGCTTCCATGCACGATGCAGCTCTGGTGACATCGGCGTCTCTGCTTCGCTGGTGCTCCACGGTACACCGCCCTTCCAAGTTTACTATCGCTCACAGCGCGATGCGGAATCCCCACGCGAACTTGCCAAGACCTTCTCCACCTCGCGTGGCGAGCTTACCATCCAGCCTGACCGAAGTGGACACTACTCTTTCAAGATCCACCAGATCAGCGACGCGAATTACAAGAAGGTTGATCTCAAGGGCTCTGCGATTGAACTCGACGTGCACCCACCACCATCAGCGGATTTCGTGGGACTCGCACATGGTGCCAGGGGCAAGAAAAGCATCAGTAGCTGCTCGGGCAGTATTGTTAACGTGGATGTCGAACTTCGGGTATGTGTATCGTCTGTGGCGGAATTCCCAAGAAGTACTCAACATATTTCGATGCAGGGGACGGCACCGTGGAATGTCGAAGTCCAGATCGTTGGTCCCAAAGGCTCGGAGACGATTTCGTTCCGGGACATCAAGACTGCGAAGAAGACTTTGTCACTCCCCATCCCGAAGGCGATCGACAAAGACGGTGGCTCTTTTGAGGTTGAGCTGGGTGAGGTTTCCGTTGCTGCACTATGCAGACCTCAGTTGCTCATAAGTATCAGTGAGTGTGGAGGATGCCTATGGCTGCAAGCGCACCCTGTCTGTGCCGGGCATCGCGGTCAACGTCCGCCGCATCTTGGTAAGCCAGAATCTCCTCTGAGTCATTGTCTTTCATACTTACCAGTGTGATCCGTAGCCAACCGTCAAGTTCTACGGGAAACCGGACCAGCGACGCGTCACCGTTCTCGATCATGAGCAAGCAGTACTCCCTCTTCGGTTGACTGGCGAAGGCGTAAGTGAATCATGTGCTGTGAAAACCCAATGGTGCTCAATGTTGCCGGATCACACAGCCCTGGCGTGTCAAGTATCGGAACCAGCAGACTGAACGGGTTCAAACGGCAAAACTCAAGTCACCCAACGACGAGCTCCGTGTCAATGCGAAAGGGACGTACGAACTGCTCGAGGTGTCCGACTCGCAGTGCCCTGGTACTGTTGTGAAGGGCGACGAAATCTACCAAGTCGAGCACGTCCCGCGACCTGCGGCGAAGCTCTCGCCAGACGTGCAATCCTCATACGAACGTTTCAACGGTTCCCATATACTGCCGGCGATATGCGAAGGAATGAACGACCATGTCGATCTGGACCTTACAGGTAAGCTCCGCCATCCAATAGTCTATCGCATTGCTGTTCTCAACCCGGGACAGGTCGCCCTCCATTCCAAATCATGTACAACATTGCCAAGGACGATGGATTGGGCGCTACGAAACTCCTAGATCAACCAACCTTTAGCAGCATTCAGCCGCGCACACGATTCCAGCTACGCACGTCCGAGCCTGCACGCATATACTACGAAGTCAAGCAGATTGGCGATGCTGCATATCCGCTCGCGAAGAACAAGGATGCCATCATCCCTCGTTCAGAGCGCTTACTGTTCGAGCAGCAAGTGCTTATGCGCCCTTCCGCCCGCTTCAAGAATCACAACCGACTCTCGTACTGCTTCAACGACGCGCTCACCGCTCATGACTACTCCAACGGAGATGGCCTTGTCGTCCTCGAGGGCACCCCACCGTTCCAACTGCAAGTATCGGTACGCAACCTCGCAGCAAGCGAGGTACACACGGAGACGATCGAGCTCTGGGACTCGTCCTGGCGGGTCCACTTACCCAACTACACCTTCCGCTCCATTGGTCCCCATCAGATCACTATAGAGTCGGTCAAGGATGCGAGCCACTGCGAGCAGGTCGCTCCCGATCCGCTCTTCAGGAACATCTGGGTCGACGTCGCCGAGACTGCCGCCATCATCCCCTTCAGCCGGCGCGAGGACTACTGCGTCGGCGATGCGATCCCCTTCCAACTCGAGGGCACCCCGCCATGGACGATCGGGTACCGCGTCAACGGCAAGGCGCACACGCAGGAGGCGAAGATCTCTCCCTGGTCCGTCATCCAGCACACGCCAGGGGAGTTCGCCATCACCAGCGTCGCGCACCAGCAGAAGATGTGCAAGACGGCGGTGACGGACCTGCGCTACACGGTGCACGCGTTGCCGAGTGCGCAGGTCGGACACGGGAAGCGCATCGTGCAGGACATCCACGAGGGCGACCAGGCGGAGATCCTGTTCACGCTCATTGGCGAGCCTCCGTTCACGTTCACGTACCAGCGTGCGGAGCTGAGCGCGCGCAAGGGGGCGCAGGGCAAGGTGCTGGAGACGCATACCGTGTCCGGGGTTACGACGAAGGAATACTCCATTTTCTCGGCATTGGAAGGTGTGTCTCAGCTGTTTCCCCGAGCTTGGACGTTTTGGCTAACGACTCGACAGGGACATGGACGATCACCTCGATCTCCGACAGGTACTGCAGATATCCGCCTGCCCAGCAGGATAGCGGAGAAAAGTCTAGGTAGTCTATGTGCTCACAAAACGCCCCTAAAACGCCCTAATCCAACTGTGCATGATGTCGTCACGCCCTCCTCGATGCTTTCCAGATTTGCAGCATGTACACTATCCTCACAATATTCATTGAGTTCTCGGTGCAATCTCAATTCGTGCGGAGGAATACTTGCAGAGTTTTCACTGGGTTTCAGTCAGTCGCAGTTCATATGCGACTGAGTGCGACCGGTATGGAGTCCTCGGGCTGAGTGCGAAATCGATTTTGTCACTATTCTGCTAGCTATACAATTCTGCCGACTACGATTTATACCTGCGCGGATGCGATGTAGAACCACTTGGAAACTGTCGTACAGGTATGTATGGTCAGTCAATGCCGGCGGAGAAGGGAGTGACAACTCACTGGACGGGTCGATAGGGGCGGGGGGCTTGCGGGAATCCGCAGGGAGGTTCTGATACACGGGATCGTCCTTGCGAGTGTAGCCAGGCGAGTTGGGGATGGAGATGTTGCGACTGCATACAAATAGCAGAAGTCAATTCGTATGTCCGAAACATACGATCTGCAAGGGGTAAATGACGTACATGGAGAGATCGTACGAGGCCGTCTTCGCGGGGCTCTCGCCGGAGACAAGGCGGCGCCATGCCTCATGGCACTCGTGGATGATCTCCGTCGCATACTTCTTGTTCTTCGCCTCGCCGGAGAAGGCGAAGTTGTTCTCGGGCTTGCCGTCGGGGATCTTGTAGATGCGGAACCACTCGTTCGTCGCCCGGATGAGGCCGGGGAGCTGGCGCTCGACGTCCTCGATGTCGTTCATACGGCTCGCAAGCGGGTCGCGCACGTCGATAACGATGACCTTCCAGTCGGTCTCGCCCTCATCGAGGAGCGCCATGATACCGAGGACCTTGACCTGCTTGACCTGGCCGACGTAGCCGACCTGCTCGCCGATCTCGCAGACGTCGAGCGGATCGTTGTCACCCTTGGCCTTCGTCTCAGGGTGCGTCTGCTGCGGGTCCTCCCAGGTCTGTGCGCGCGCAGAAGTGCAGCGAGGCAGTAGAACGCGTCGGAGACGAGCAGGGACGATTGCGAATCATAGCGGAGATTGGAGAGCAAGAAAAGTTGAGATCACCGCCAGTGGGGACTCCGGAAAGCAAGCGGACGTACCTGAGGGAACGCGCCGTAGTTCCAGATGTAGCCATGGTGGGGGAAGCAGTTGCGGACGTAGCGCAGACGGCCCTTCTTCACGTCCTGCTTGATGGGGTTGAAGGCCTCCTCCTTGGAGATCTCCATCTTCGCGTTGGTCCAGCGGGGGACCTCAACAACCATGTTGAGGATGCCATTGTTCTGGTCGGCGAACAGGGGGATGTCATGGAAGGGGGAGACGACGCTGCCGTTCTGCTCGATGTACACACGGTGCTCTGGGGGCAGCCGGTCAGTACGACATCACGGACAACGGCCACATCGCGTCGCAAGGCAGCCTGCGAGATCTCTGTGGATCGGGTGCATCTATGCACGCGCCGATGCGGGGTCTGAGACGATGAGATGCTCACCGAGCGTGTTGGGTGCGCCGATGAGGCGGGTGGTGTACTCTGCGCGGAGGGTGAGCGGGAAGACGAGGAGGGGAGCGGGGGCGACTCACGGGCCATGGTGGCAGACGAGAAGCGACGGAGGTGGGGAGAGAGAGAGCGGAGGGCGAAGACACCCATCCAGGACCGATTGGGCGATTGGTATATACCTCGCGCGGCCTCTTGCGGAGCTCCTTCTCGGCGCGTCCCAATCCGGCGATTATCGCATCGGCTAGATAATCTCTCGACATATTATCCTATCCCTTCCATCGCATTTACCATCTGTCCGCCCTCTGACCACTGCTAACTCTTGCATAAGATATGCATGTCCTGTCGCTACGGGAAGAACAGCAACTAACAGATGTCTGACATACGAAACATGGGAAATGCTATGCTCTGACCAGTCGCAGTCGACCGATTCTACAAGGAGCTCACAAAGTCCGTCTCGCGATGCGTGGATGACTACGCCAGCTAGCTTCTGCAGAGCGTGACCCCTCGTCCTCTCCAAGCAATATCAGACCACCTGGACAGTGCGAATACGCCGCGTCATGCCAAAGTCTTCGGGCTTGACGACCTCGAACATTGACGGATTGCTGAGCGTCGGGAGGTTGGGATAGAACCCAGCGGTGTGCGTGAAGGCGCACGAGCCCGTGATATAGTTCATCGGCGGAGCCCTGACCTCAGCTGCCTGGGCGACCAAATCTTCGAGATCGTGGAGCATGGGGAGGTTGTATTTGCCCTTCACGTACTCCGGGTCAGCGGCGTACAGGCATGCAACCAACCCGCCCAAGGGAGTAATGCCGTTGCGCTCGCCGATGCCGAGGACGGTGGTGTCAATGTGGGTGGCTCCAGCCTCCAGAGCGCAGTAGGCGTTGGCGATCGCCATGCCCGTGTCGTTGTGCAGGTGGATCTCGATGTCGCACGAGACCACGCCCCGAAGAGTGTGGACGAGTTCGTACACTTGGCGCGGATTGGCGCACCCGACGGTGTCTGCGACGCCTACGCGGTTCACGCCGATCCTGTCGACGGTCTTGTAAATGGAGAGAAGGTCGACGATGTCCGAACGGAAGGAGTCCTCTGATGAGAAACGGATATCGAGACCTAAGATGCTGGTCAGCCATGGACGCACCGTTTCACGGGCGACGCGCACTCACCCTTGCCCTTCACGAACTCAATAACCTCAGTCGCAGTCTTCGTGATGTAAGTCATGTCCTTGCCATGCGAGAACTCCCGAAGGAAGGACGAGGTACCAATGACGACGTTCACGCCGTCAACACCTGCTGGGCGTTGAGCAACTCATTCCGGTGTCACGACCCGCTCCCGTGGCTGCAACGCACCTGTGGCCACCGCTATCCGAGCATCGTCCATATGGCATCGTATGTGCGTGAGGACTTTGGCCTTAAGACCAAGCTTGCAGATCTCTTCACAGTCTGCGCCCGCGCATCATGTCAACTCGACTGTGACACCCTTCTAGGACATCATGGTGGACGTACCCCTCCTGGATTGCTCTGAAGCCGCAGGGCTCGTGAGCTCGATGTACTCCACCCCGAACGCGTCAAGTGCCTTGGCGATCGCAATCTTGGTCTGCGTATCGAAGAACGCGTTGGCGAACTGCTCGCCCTCTGCCACACCATGTAAGTTTATATCAGCATGGCAGCGGGGGATCCCTGTAGCACGCACCTCTTAAGGTGCTGTCGATGATGCTGAAGTTCGCAACGTTGCCTTGCTTGTAGGAAGAGCGCGATGGATCTGCGCTGAACGGGCGTCGTTGCAAGTCATCTCCAGATCCGGGGGTGGACGTATTGGCTGCCACGACGTCAGAGCCTTCCAGGGAGATTTGAACCATCTCTGAACGGAGGGGATGATACGAAGACATCTCGACGTAGAAGGACGAATGGGCGGTAGTGGGAGGTAGGAGGTGGGGAGAGTGAAGAAGAGGGGCTCTACTCGAGGTCAGTCGAAGACGAGCAGACAGCGTTTATACTTAAGCTGCTTAAGCATCATACCGCGCTCGCCAATCGTTTGCGAAGACTTGTCGAGTCATGGAGCATACCAAGTCATTCTGTATCTCAGCATCGCGCGAGTTTGGGTGTGTTGCCGGGATGTTGCCACGAGATTGCACAGCGATGGCTTAGTTGCCCAATTCCTTTGAGCGTAGTATCATCAGCTTTGCGGAAGACCGAGATGGCTGAAGACGCTTACAATGTGCAGGGCCTGAGTTGATGGAACGAGCCATTGCAGTAGGGTACGCCTTCTGACTCGGACGGTTTGGCGCAAGACCACGAGACTCAAACAGGAGAATATATTCTACAAGATCTTTCATTCGACGGTGGCCAATGCCACGCCTTTTGCACTGCGTCAACTCGTACATGCGTCCTAAATGAGAGCAAACTATGTGAACAAATGCCAAGGGAAGGTCAATATTACAAAGGGAAGTGGGTACGAGGGCATTACTGGAGCATCCAACGTAGATCGCGACAAATCCATGGCCTGCTAGTCAGACATTTTGGTAGATGCGAACATCAAGAAGGCTCAGACACCGGTACAGCGCGTAGCCTCATGCGGAGGCCTCCGGAGGGCTCGACGACCTGCTCGAAGAGCTGGCGCCTTCCCGGTGCCTGCGGAGGAGGCGGTCGAGGGCCTCCTTCTGGCCGACGGCGAGCTCTCCGGATTGGATTCCAGAGTGATACACACGGAGGAGGGTGTCGACGTCGTCCATTGACTGAGTGCGCACGTCTGCAAGCTCCTTGATCTTGGCGGTGACATCCTTGACCTGCAAGAGTTTACGTCGTCGATTTCAGCTACATCAGATCAAGTATCGAGTCGGCACATACCTCCTCATCAGTGAGCTTGAGACCAAGCTGCTCGACACGGCTCTTAACCGCGTTCCAACCAGTGAGACGATGGCCGATGGAGACGTAGCGGGTGAGACCGAAGTCCTCAGGCTTGAGGATCTCATAGGTGGAGGGGTTGTTGAGGATGGCCTTGGCGTGGATACCGGCCTTGTGGGTGAAGGCGCAGTAACCAGTGATCGGGTTCATGAAGGGAACGTTGACCTCGACGGCCTCCGCAACCAGGTTCTCGATCTCGCGGAGCATGGGAAGGTTGTACTTGCTCTTGACATAGTCGGGGTTCGCGGCGTACAAGCACGCGACGAGACCACCAAGAGGGGTGATACCGACACGCTCACCAATACCAAGGACAGAGGTATCGATGTGAGTGGCACCAGCCTCGAGAGCACAGTACGCGTTCGCGATGGCCATGCCAGTGTCGTTGTGGAGGTGAACCTCGATGTCACACGACACTACACCACGGAGAGTGCGGACAAGGTCGTATACTTGGCGAGGGTTGGCGCAACCAACAGTATCGGCGATACCAACACGGTTAACACCGATGCGGTCAACCGTCTGGTAGATGGAAAGGAGATCGACGAGGTCGGAGCGGAAAGAGTCCTCGGACGAGAAGCGGACCTCGATACCTGAGTATGACGTCAGAAGAGAAACAAGCAGGCGTGGTTGGATGCGTACTAACCCTTGCTCTTGACGAAGTTGATGACCTCGATGGCAGTCTTGGTTATGTAGGCCATGTCCTTGCCATGCGAGAACTCGCGGAGGAAAGACGAGGTACCGATGACGACATCGACACCGTCGACACCTGGACAGCGAGCTCAGTCTCCAGCCGTCAGGCGGAACCAAGAGTGATGTTACACACCAGTCTCAACAGCTATCCGTGCATCGTCCATATGGCACCGGATGTGGGTGAGGATCTTGGCCTTGAGACCAAGCCTGCAGATGGCCTCGCAATCTGAACAGCGTGATTGGCCATCAGCATTACTACAGAGATGCTGCCATGCATGCATATGACGCACCTGCTCTTGACTGCTCCGATGCCGCGGGGCTGGTGAGCTCGATGTACTCGACACCGAAAGCATCGAGCGCCTTCGCAATGGCGATCTTGGTCTTGGTATCGAAGAATGCGTTCGCGAACTGCTCGCCCTCTGATCATGACGATCACGCATCGCAGCGACAGAGTAACACAATTACCATATCAGATACCCTCTCGCGTATACATCGTCGATGTGAGGAGCTTACCCCGCAATGTGCTCTCGATGATTTTGAAGTTCGAGACGTTGCTCAAGAAGTCCGAGGCACGGGGAGCATAGGGGTTGAAGGGACGCTGGGAGGAGGAAGAGGTGCCGTTCGCTTGACCGTTGGCGACATGTCCGTTCGCGCCGTTGGCACCATTGGCGGCGACGGAGTGTGCGGAGGTCGAGCCGTTAAGCGGGACTTGGACCATCTCCGAGTTGTCGGCGGGCTGGGAAGCGCCGTTCTCGCAGGGGCACATCTTGTGTCTTTTGTGGATAAGGGTTGGACGTGGAGGACGCGGACGGCGGGGAGAACGAGGCTAGGCTCGAGGGGGAGGAGGGGAGAAAGTTGCTAGTGCAGACAGAGAACGGCACGCCGGCTTTTCAAGAAGTCCAAAAACTTGACTTGAGTCATAGGAGCTCGAGTCATGTGATCCCTCTTACTGCTCTCCTCGGCTAATTCTGGCGATTTCTCTTGACGGAATGCCGGCAGGAACGAGTTCAGCCCACCGCATCTGTTGAAAGGCATTCGTTCCCAGATTGAACAGGGTACTTACAGAGGCGAGGCCAAGGCCGCGCGCAAGACTGAGTGCGAGTACATGCAGGCGCTGGTGAACTACTGTAGAAGGTCGGACAACGTACCGGACCCTTGACGCACGCTCGAGGTCGGCCCGTTCATCCCCTTGTGCATATGATACAGAAGAGCAGGCAACGTGGGGCTGGAATAATAAGTACAATGGGTCCGCATAGGTCACTACTATCTACTTCCGAACTGCAGGGAGCAAGAGCCGCAACCTTGGCACATTAGACCGCCGGCGCGAGGTGGGCACATAGCTTTCAAGCGTATTCTGGTTCTCCAGCCGGACGTCTTCAACGACACGAGACAGCTTGTTAACTGCCGCTTGCAGGCGTGACGCTGCAAGCTTACCGCGCATCCGAAATCCACATGCGTAGTGGGCGATAGGATGGCTTCTCGTCAACCGGAATGCCAACACCTTGTACATCTCCTCTATCGCTTCCTTGGAAAACTCGGCGTCGGTGAGTTGCAGTTTGGTTAGGCGGGGGCAGATGGGTCTCCGAAGCCATGGCAGGCGCCATAGCTGGTTACGGCTAGGCCTTCGCACAAGGCACTGACCCGACCGGATATTCCCCAGGGAGCGTAGTAACCCACCCGCAATGTTCTGAGGTTCTGAAATGGCCGTAGGAGGTTCGCCCAGTCATCTTTAGAACTGATCCACGTCACGTCTCCAGTGATTCGCAAGGAGGATACCACGGACAGGTCGAAGATATCACGGACGAGGTGCAGGAGGGAGTGGAGAAACCCTCCGCGAGCCCGATCTGGCTCGAATACGCTGGCAGAGTTCGGTCGCGCTTCAAGAATGAGGCGTCTCTTGTCGTCTTCGTCGGAGGACAACTTCCCGCAAAGCAGAAGGCTCCTCGGACCGACCTTGACGTGGATATGAGTGGCTTCGTCGAGCATCCGCACGCCCTTGACAATCGCCGGAAGGTAGGGAACCATCTCCTTCACCATGTCCGCTTCGAACGATCTCGTGATGTTCATAGCGGTGAGGTGGACGTCCACATGGGTCGGTATGTAGACGTAGCCCAACAGGAACTGCACCCGACATGGTATGTCCTCGACGATGAACGTCTTCAGATTGCGGTGCATGGCGAACGTCCAATCGCAGGGATCCAACTCCCCCGCCGGGATGTGGTCCTTATCCGCAGTCGGTACATGAAGAAAGTGGCGGATCTCGACGCGCTCCAGCGCGACCCAGAGCTGCAGGCCGTAGAGGAAGTGTGCATATGTGAATGGCGGCAGGACCTGAGGATAGTATCGGATATAATCCTCGGGGTTGATCGACCTGACGGGCGGGTATTCCACCGGCCACTGTTCCGTGGTGTATGGGAAGAGGTATGTAGGCGGGTCGTCCATGGATGGTTCAGCACCAAGATACAGCTCCGTCATGTTGTACATCTCCAGTTGAAAGAGGCACGCTAAGTCCTCTGCAGGGATGTTGCTGCCGGAAAGTTCGACACGCAGCGCGAGTACAGCTTGAGGGATCCGCCATAGCTCCTTGAACGCAGCGGCCACTGTGTCGAAGACTTGCTCAACCCGGCTGACTTGTCCATCGACGACGCGTTGAACGGTAGCCGACACCGGATAGCGTGTATCCTGCATATTCGAGTACTAGTGCTGACAACACGGCTCTCAGTTCACGGTCAACTCTCAGACGGTGAACCGAACCACATACCTTGGCGCGAGTATGAGGCTGTCGGTGGTTCGAGAGCAGCGCAGTCCTGCAAAAGACGAGCATATTCTTGCATGTCCACTTCACCCATTATTTGACGGGGTGTCCACCTGGATAGTATACCAAAGAGAAGCAGACACATCAGCACGAAAGCAGCTGCCGGCAGAGAAACTCAAGGAACTTCGCGTTCGACAAAGCCCATGTTGCAGATAACGCCCCACCTAAACAGCTTGCAACGCTCCTCGTATGTCCGTGTGTTAGCAAACGGTGCAGTTGTTTCATAGACCAGTCCATTGACCTTGAGCGGAGGTCTCTGTTGTGGTGGAGGTTTGGGACGAGCTGGCCGTGGTACCTGGCGTCAAATGCAAGTCACTACAAAGTGTGTATTACACGACAATAGTTGGTACCGTTACATGCATCAATACATCAAAGTCATCAAGTATGTACGTTCGCGGTCACACCATTCCGGGTTATATTATCTTCGACGCTTTCTGGTGCGAAGGGTCGGAGGAGGGGCCGCCGGGATGTGCACGTAAGAACGGAGCGTATGCCTCTCCTGCCATTCGACGGCGACAACTGGGCCTGACAGCTTATTCACTGCCTGCTGAAGTTTCGACTTCGTAAGGCCGCTGTTTCGGAACTGGAGTTTGAAGACCAGCAGCGGGCGACCTCTCTTCTTCCGTTCTTCCAGTCCCTCATACATGCTCTTGATATCGTCTTTGGAGACGCTAGCATCGGTGATGACCAACGCACGGAGGCGAGGGCAAACGGGAGCTTCTCGGCGTTCTTGAACATCATACACATCCCCGATAAGGCCCTCGAACAACGCGTTGACGAAGCCATGTTTCCCCAAGGCATCATCTTCGAGGTGGAGGACTTCGAGGTTGCAAAAGGGACGGAGAGCGTTGGCCCAGTCGTCGCCGGAGCGAATATACGTGATCTCGCCGCAGATGCGGAGGTGCTTTACAACGGACGGGTCGAAGATGTTCGGCAGGGAACGGAGTAGAGACCGCAGGAGGTCGCCACCAGCGTCGTGGGAGTTGAACGTTCCTGTGGAGACTGGACACACCTCGAGAACGAAGCGGTTTCGGTCATGCGACACGGCACCGCCAACCATGAGGGATTTCGGTCCGATCTTGACCTGGACTTGAGCGGCCATATTGCGCATGGGGAGATCCTGATATACCGCGGGTTGCTGCGGGAGCATCTCTTGTACCATGTCAGCCTCGAGCGGGCGCATACCGGTCGTCGTCTTGAGCCACACGCTGGCATTGAGAGGCAGGTGAAGATACCCGAGGAAATGCTGCATACGGCCGGGAAGGTCTTCGAGGAAGAAGGACTTGAGATTGCTGAGGACGACAGGACATGCCAACGTCGGTATATCGTATGGATCCTTGCTCACAATATGCAGAAAGTTGACAATCTCCACGACTTCGAGCCCGGACCATCGAGATAAAGCGTCAAGGAGATGGCGGTACGAGAATACAAAAGGGTTGGCCATTGCTTGAGCAGTGATGAAGTCTTCGAAGTCGGTGCCAGGGTTCGTCGGATAAGGCTCCGTATCGAAGGCCAGCTGATAATCGTACGTGTCATTTGCGGGTGGCGTGGACTCCAGTCGAAGGTGTTTCACATTCGGTAGGTCCAGGGCAAGGATGACCGAGATGTCGACTAGCGAGGTTTCGCCTTCCGACAGAGGCAAGGTCAAGCTTATGAGGTCGTGGCTTCCCTCATAACTCTTCAATTGCTCCGCCGCTTCGGCCACTGTGCCGAACCGGACAGGCGACTCGACACATCGACCATCCTTCTTCGCAAGAATGATGGCCTCCACTAGTGAGTTGGGGCGCTGCATGGTAGAGGTTAGGAGCTACCGTCCTGGTCAGCAAATACTTCCCAGCCATACTTCGCGCTACGTACCGTTGATGTGGCGGGAGTGTCTCCCTGAGGTCACAGAAAGGCAGAACACGCATAGCGATGTAGTGTACCAGAGCTCCCAAGGAACGAGCAAAGCCGTTTATGCTATAGTCAATCATGCTCATAGAACATTGACGGCGCCATCTTCGTCCTCTCGTCTGTGGCAATCGATTGTACCTTGAACTCGACCACCGAAGGCCAGATAAGTAGAAGGCATTACGGTTGAGCGCAGAACACGCCATTGCTGTTGGATCCAAAGATGAGCTGGCAAAGTGCAGCCGCGTAAAGGCAGAGCGCAGTACTGCCTAACCTTTCGACCGGACGCGGTGACAAGGCTCGACAACGTCACATGACCGTGATTACAGCGCGGTTTGTCCAAGGTTTGTCGCATAGAATTGGTGGGGATGTGTGTGTAGTGTTGACGGTGTCCTCCAGCCTGAAGGCGTGAACAGCGGCGAGATGCAAGTGCTTGGTAGGTAACGGTAGTAGCTGAGCTAGTAGATCATAAGGTTGGAGGGAAGCTGGTCATATGCCCATCAGAGCCTTTTTGGTAGCCGGTTGTAGTAGACGGGGCCCCACAGAGGCGTGTACTCGCACGAACGTTCCTGCCTCCGCTTTCCCTCCCCGCTCACGGCGTGCCCCCTCGACCTCGCTGTTCCGTGCCTTCGCTGGCTCTGAACCCTTCCTGTAGGACGCGCGAGGACGTTCAGGCCAAGCCATGTCGTCGTCGGATAGCCAGCCCTCTCAGTATCGCGCGTGAGTCTACAGTGCTTTCTTCCGCCTAATAACATATGGAAGCTTTGACAATTCCCCGCCTTCCACAGAGTCGGGGTGGCCCTCGCGATTGGGTCTGGGGTCCTCATCGGCTCTTCTTTCGTGTTCAAGAAGAAGGGGTTACTGAGCTCGCAGAAGGGACATGTCGCGGGCGAGGGTGTGGCTTATCTCAAGTCGGTGCGTACGCGCGCTGCTATTCTCACTGAACCCGCAACTCACATCATGCGCCACACAACTCGTAGCCTATGTGGTGGACGGGGATGATCATCATGATTCTCGGAGAACTTTGCAACTTCGGCGCGTATGCATTTGTGGAGGCCATTGTCGTGGTATGTCTCCCCCTCTCCCAACATCGCGGTCATGCGCAAGTGTGAACATACCCTTTGTCTCAGACACCTATGGGCGCGCTCTCTGTCGTCATCTCCTCCATTCTGTCCCACTTCCTGCTGAAGGAGAAGCTGTCGCTCTTTGGCTGGATCTCGTCCGTTCAGTGTCTGCTAGGAGCCTCTATACTTGCACTTAACGGGCCGGAAGAGCAAAGCGTTTCAACAATCGAGGGCTTTAAGCACCTGTTCCTCGCGCCATGGTTCCTCGCGTACGGCGGAGTCGTGATTGCGGCGGCTGTGGTCCTTGCGTTATGGGCCGCGCCGAAGTGGGGTCATAAGTCTATGATGCCATACTTGGTGAGTGGTCTTCCTGCAACCGTATATGCGTCATTATGTACTAAGGGATATGCAGGGTGTATGCAGTCTCATCGGCGGGCTTAGTGTCAGCTGCACGCAAGGTCTTGGGGCGTCCATTGTCACCTCAATCCGAGGAGATAACCAAGTTCGTGTCAACCCTCTTCGCGAGCATAAATATGTACTGACGAACTCCTAGTTCAAGAATTGGTTTATCTATTTTCTCCTCGTATTCGTGATCGTTACTCTCTGTCAGTCACCAAACATGAGAGCTTCCACCCAGCTATACTGACCATCACGCGCTGCAGTGACCGAGATTTACTACCTCAACGTGGCCTTGGCGATGTTCAACACAGGTGGGTATCCATATCACATCCTCCGCGAGTCGATTATGACCCTTAAACTGTTCACAGCGATGGGTGAGCCCTCCCGTGTCTTGCAGTGTTTTACAGGCTAACGGATCAATCAGTTACGCCGACCTACTACGTGACCTGTGAGTTCCCCATCTTGGTATCTAGCAGCCCATTGCTCATCACGCATATAGTCACGTTCTGCACGTTGGTGACCTCGGTGGTGCGTTGTTGGTCCGACTTGTCATTGTTTGACTGTCTGACCCACTAAACCCAGATACTGTACCAAGGACTCAAGGCCAGCGCATCCCAGATCATCACCATTGTGTTGGCATTCGCTGTCATTTGCACGGGTATCACCATCCTTCAGATGACAAAAGTGGATCCCCGAAGCTTAACAAACGTGAGTCCGCCGTTGCTCGATCATGTGGTCCTGTTGACACCAGCTGCCTAGGTTGATGAGCGCACCACGATACTCCTCGAAGCAGCGCGCCAAGAGGTGAACCCCCTGGCAGCACGGGAGGTCGAACTCGCACGTGGTGGCACGATGCGATCGCGCCAGTCCCGCCGCATCCGCTCTCGTACCACAACCCCCGACCTGGACGGGGGCGCGGCGCGCTCTACGGATGACCTTGAGGCGGGTCCCGTGCCCGACATTGACTCTGATGTTGACCTCGCCGAGGAGAAGCGGGCTATCGTGCTCAAGACAGAAGAACCCGGTATTGATTCTCTGCGCATGACGGGCGGGGCGATTGGCACCATCATCCGTGCGCGTCGACGTGCTACCGCCCTTTCCGCCGCCAGCGAGACCCGAAGCCGCCTCTCTGCTTCTACTGGTGCAAACGGAAGCATACGCAGCCACGACATGGTCCGAAGCGCGACCCGGCGGAGCTCTCTCTCGCCCAACCCTCGTCCAAGCTGGTTCAAGGCGCTCACCGGACACAGGACAGAGCAATCCCGCTCGCCAGCCCGCACGGCGACGCACCTCTCAGAGATGTCGGAGAAGCCCCAAGTCTCGGAGTCTAGAGAGGAAGTATCCGGGCTTCCCTCGACTATAGTGGAGAGTCCGATCTCAGTATCCATACATGGCTCAGGTGGGCAAATCAGCACTGTACCGAGCGCGGACAGCTCGGATTCCGCGCGGTTCCTTAGCAGCGGCGAGCTCGTAGCGTCCCCGCTGCTGACCCCGGCTACCGACGATATCGCGCGTCGCTCCAGCGTGCGGTTTCAACCCGACGTACGAGCTGCTGCGTCTGTTCCGAACGTCCCGCAGGTGGCGGCCTCGCCCATACGCCCGAGTCTATCGGTCGAAGGTGAAGACACCGCCGCAACGCGCTCACGGACGATGCCTTCCGGATTCACGACAGCCGAGCGACTACGCGCAGAGGAGATCGTACGTGAGAAGCCCGGAGCCTGAAGGGTCTACCACGGACATCATCTATACACGACTTACGACGATTTGGTGACGACGATGTATCCTTATTCTATCTGACTATTGGTTTGTTTTGCGTTCATAGTTCACTGGCTTCCGTCTTGGATATCCCGCCCTACCCATACCTCTTTGATCGTCGATATACTTGTCTTACTAGCTACGTTGTGTCGGAGTGTAACAGCGCGAGCTCTACTTTGTAAGCGTTCATGAGCAAGTATTGCACGTTTCTGTCCCTTGTCCGGATGACTACGTTACATGTAAGGTCTATCGAAATCTCCGAAATCCGCTCAATGAGTAGAGCCGGTGAACGCGCCGCTGTCGCGGAGGGAAGTAACAGCACGCTCGACATCCGCTTCCATGTCGTGGTGCCAGACCGGGTCGTACATATCGCCTAGGTCCTTGCGGATGCCCTCTGCAGTGGGTTCACTGGGGCCTTGCATGTCGTATACCCGGCCGGCGTAACGACTGCCCTCCCACACCATCTGCGCCCGGGGCTGGCGAATGCGGGAGTAGACCTGCAGGACTGCCTACTCGGAAAAGTTGTATCGAGCATGGAGAATAAACTGAGCTAAGTCATGGCGCACCTCCATGTTGTCCGTGCTCGTCTCGGGATGGCTGAGGAGACGGGAGAGGAAGTAAGCGTCTTCTAAGCCTTGTCCGGCACCCGCACCCATGTGCGGGAGCATAGCATGTGCCTGTTACAACAGGATCGGTCACTGAGAACGGGACCCTTGCATTTGGAGTACTCACAGCATCCCCGAGGAGCGCAATGCGACCCTTGGCGTAGGACTCCAGCGGTGGGTGTACAACGTGGATGGACCACTTGCCAGGGTTGTCGGGCATGCACTTCAGCAGTGCCTGGACATCGGGGCCCCAGCCTTCGTATTCCTTGAACAAGACATCCCTCGTGACCGTTTCCACCCATTGCGCCTTCTCGTTGACTTCTCCTTCACCGATCGGGATGTCGTAACGAGCTGAGAAGGCGACGACATTGATCTATCAGAAGTCAGCTATATACACAGTTGAGCAACTATGCCGTCAGTACTCACGATCGCTCCGTCCTTGATAGGGAACAAGATGAAATGCTGAAGCCGCGGCGGCGCGTTAGCCTGCAGCCGCAAGTTATCACTCGCCACACTCACCTTGCTCGGCCCAGTGATGCAAACAGGATGGTCCATCGCGTTGATCTTGAAGCCAGCCTCCTGGAGCTTCGGCCAGGGGATCAAGCCGCGATAAGCGACGGTGTGGCTAAACGCGAGGCGCCTATCTTCGCCGTCCACGACGAAGTTGCGGACCGCGCTCTTCACACCGTCAGCACCGAGGACCACGTCTGCTTCAAACGTGGTTTCATCCTGGAAGTGTACGAGCAGTCGCTTCGGGTTGGTCGGCGATTCGGTAACGGAGGTGCAGCGTTTATGGAAGTGCGCGATGCTGGGGTCGAACACATCGACGAGCGCATCTAGGAAGACAGCCCTGTCCAACTACAAGTCAATACGTGGATATCGAATCATCTTGCATGGGGAGTGTACCGATGTATTCCGATGGCCTTATCCTCCGGAAGGGTTGGGTACTGCCGAGGGAAAAGGGATGCCTATTAGCGATCACCATGGCGCGAGCAATCGTGCAGGCTCACTGTGAAGATGGCCTCGTGGCTATCGGATAAGCCCTCATAGAAGGAGAAGCTTCTAGCCATGAGCTCAGCCGGATTGACCTTCTTGAGGATCGCGTCCAGCAAACCCATTTTGTCCAGTGTGCGTACAGCATTAGGCCCTGAACACGATCGTTACTGTATGAGTAGCAATGCCAGTTGTTGGCAACACATACCCACACCGATGCCTGCCCCAATCTCTCCGAACTTTGCCTGCGAAGGAGGCATTGCATGAGTGATGCATAGTACGATAGACAATAGATGATATCGACGTACCGCCGCTTCGAACAGTTGCACGGGTACTCCAGCACGATGGAGTGCGATGGCGCACGCTAATCCACACACGCCTCCGCCAACAACGGCAACCTGGAAATCCTTCTTGGAAGACGAGTGCACCATCGCGAAAGGCCACAAAGTGAAGCGGATGATAGCAAGGGTAGGTTCGATGTGTCGTTATCGAGCCGAGAAGCTACAGTATATATAGAGAACCGAGCGGTCACGACCATGAACTGCGCTGGTGGCCTTGGGATGGAAGGCGTGCCGTGTATAATAATGTGCGGCCGTGTGGAAATCGCAGTAAAGGCGGCATCTCCGGTACGAGTGGGAATTGGAAGCCGTGTATCGGCCAGTCTATGAAGCCACAGACTCAGTCAGACGCGGGTACGCGGACTAACATGTATATAGAATGTACCTATGAAGCCAAAGACTACACAGGCGTAAGCAATCGGGATAACAGAGAAGACGACAGGGAGCTCACCTCAGTCAGACGCGGGTACGGGGACTGAGGTGGGCGATACACGAACGAGAGCCCTAAGTAGACGGACGCAACAAGAACGAAGGTGAACAGTCGTAACAAGAACACACAAAGCGCCTCGGGCGGGCGAACGTCGCGTAGACGTCGGCCACAAGACCTCCACTCCACCTCGACACCTCGATCGACTCACGAGGACGGCACACTTGCCCGCCCAGTCCAGACCCGAATCCTCAACACAGTCGCCCTCTGCTAGTTGTTTCACCCGGCGGCGGCAGGTTATACCTGAGGTGCCAACTTGCGTGCCTACGTATATGCTAACCTGTTCGGCATTGTGGAAGTCGCAGAAAAGGCGGCATCTCCGGCACAGACACTGGGACAGTGGGAACTGGAAGCCGTATGTTAGCCAGTCGCCCTCTTCCGGCGGTAGAAAACACCTGAGCTGCTGACTTCTACGCGCGTTGAGGAAGAAGAGCTGAGCCTAGATGAGCGCAGCGTTCACGGGGCCGCAGGCAACTAGAAGACGCTGTCGGACTTGATGCCGGCATGTCGCAGCTGGAGAATACATTCCGGATTTCTGCGGCAACAGAGAAGTTGACTGCGTGGTATAACATCAGCTTGAGGCCGAGGCTGTCTTCCTCGAAGGCGACACGGATGACGCAAAGGTATGTAATGTGTTGACGCGGAGGAACATACTTGCTTACGCGGAGGCTGCCACGCAGGATTCATACTATGCGCCGGACTTATCCGAGCCATAGTCCGACTAATATTGCTGACGAGAGGCTACCCACTAACCACGCCGCTGTCCTACGCTGTCATCGGACGTCCTGAGCTGTTCTCGAGATTCCCCTTCCAGCTGCCTCAAGCACATCTGATACATGTCACAGTACAACACTCATGGCGGAAATAGATCACTAGCAACGACCGTTGTGTATAATACATTGGGAAGCAGACGACGTAAAGATTGTACAAGGCGATCCGAGACATCCTGACATGGGAAATCACCAGTAACCCCCGTTGACTCCCCGCAGACCATCCTGCGACAATTCGACCTGCACAACCGTGTTGGGTGCTTTCGCCTTCACCTCCTCCTCGGTGTCACTCAGGTTCGCCAGCGACTCCGCGGTGGCCGATGGGTCGCAAAGATAACGCACTGTCAGGTTCGCCAGGTCGTTTTGGTGGTCGTGCCTCGTCTCCAGGGTGCGCAGAAGCGCAGCGAAGTCCTTCTCGTTCCCGTACGCGAAGCCCGACAACTCGAGAGTGTACAGGTGGGGGCACACGAGGTAGGCATCTCCGGACTCGCAGAGCGCTTTCAGAACAGCGCGTGAGCTGCCCATTGCGCGGTCGGTGACGTAGAGTTCCCATAGACCGCCGTACCGTCCTAGAGGGCGAAGCCAATCATGCTTGGACACATGCGAGACATCCGCGTCCACAACGAGCTTCCTGACTGACTGTTGCTCAGGCCCGAGCCCATTGTTGAACAGTTCGGGGAGCCGCCGGATGGCTGCGCTCAGGAGGGCAGGGCGGCTCGCCATGCTACCAGGAAGAGGAGGGGGTGCGCGAATTTCGAGGATGATAGTGTTCACCTGGTTCGCCACGCCGGTGATCTTCAGGTTGTCGGTGAAGTCGACAAGGATTTCTGATACTTGCCCAAGGATTGGAAGATCGACCTTGCTCTGTGCAGCGAAGAATTCGAGGGAATGTGTCGGGGTGAGCATCTGGAACAGCGGGCCGGCGTCGACAGGAAATGAGGGGCAAGAGGCGATGAGATGCAACCGTACGTGGGGCGGTAAGATGAGCTGGGAAAGGAGTGACCACACCTCATTTGGTGCGTCCTCGACCACAAGCCTCTCGAGCCTCGGCGGAAGACCAGCAGGGACGACATAACCATCAGGAAGCGGGTCGGTGGTGAAGACACGCATGTAGTGGTGGAGACAGAGCTCCGTGAGAGAGCTCCAGTGATTCATCCCCGTCAAAAGGACATGCAAGTTGACGCATGGCATGAGAGGGCCACTCGCCCGTAGCTCCAACCGCTGGAGAAGGTCGAAGGCGTTGTTCAGGCTCGACGGATAGAAACCACCAACGGTCAACTTCTTCAGCCGCCGAAACTCGCTGGGGGTGAGGTCGTAGAGTGGGCATTGGCGAAGCTGGCCGTCGGCAGGTACGACGCTGATGGAGAGGTCCTCGACAGAAGGCTTGATTTCGTCGAGAAGCTCGGGAACACCATTGGTGAAGGCGTTATCGACGGATAATTCGTGGATGACGAGTGTCTCTGCTTTCAACGCGCGAGTGCGGAGGTCACGGAAAGCGGTCATCGGGTCGGCATAGTAGATCGGAGCCGGATGGCTGTTGAGGAACTCGACGTATACAGGCATTGGCGATTGCGACTGCAGTCTGTTTGATCAACGGGGGTTCGCATGACACCAAGCAGCTTGGGCACACTCACCTTGGGGACAGGGGGTAAGTTGCGCTATGGGGAGAGGAAGTACAGGAGCGAGGCAGGGGAAGGCTTGCAGGATGGGGTGTTTAAATGTTCCGGCCACCATGGTTAGGCAAAGTCCGGCTGTGGACGAGATGGGCCACAGCATTGGGTTCATGTCGACATGGTTTCCGCGCTGGGCGTCGCTGGGACAAAGCGATGCGGCTCTCTTTGGCCAGCTTTCGGATACGGATGATTGCACGGAGAGCGATTGTTGGATGCCACGCCACTGTGAGCCGACCGGGCAACACAAGACTGACTACGCACTACACAATGACGCCAGCCGACACGCTCCCACGCGTCACGGACACGAACCATTGTCGTATGGGATATCGCTTACGCTGCAATGCAATGGTCCAGAATGGTCAGCAGGGTATTCTATGCAAGTGCATGCAACCCACCTTTCTGTGGCCTCGCGTAGTACCGGACCATAGGACATCGCTCGCCTATGCCAGACCGCCCTGCTTCAAGATATCCTCCTCCGCGGCATGCGCGTCTTCGTTTGAACGCCTCCGAGTCCTTGGCTTCGACAACTGCCCGTTGAAGTCCAGGCGCAAGAGGAGCCGTTCGACGTGTCTGCGGACCTCCTCGTACCCTTCAAGACGCTTCCCGCGACGCGTCCGCACGAAAGTGTTGAATCCGAACCCGAGTCCAGTCGTGTTGCCCATGATACCTGTGGCGCTCGCGTTGTACAGCACGGACTTGGTGGCGTCCGCGGTAGCCGAGAAGGGCTGGAGCGTCGTCGAGAGCGAGAGCTGCTCGTAGAAAGCATCCAGGAGCGTATGCAGGGTCTCATCGATCTCGCCGACAATGGCGTACCGCTCCGCGACCATGTCTCCAACCCTATTATCGCGAGTGGCAATGCTCCCTTCGAACAGCAGGGCAGGAAGGACGTCACCGCCCCACCGCTCAACCTGGGCAGCAAATCGCTCACACACCTCCAGAATCATTCGAATGATGTTCGTAAGTGCAGGATGAGAGAGTAGGCTCCCTGTGACCAGTCGCTCCAGATACGTCGTGTGCATGCCCCGGAGAGTCGTGAAGTCCAGGGGCGGGGTGCCCGATGAGAGGTTTGACGCCGTACTTTGCGATGGATGGAACGTCGCGGATTTCGATGCACCTAGCGGTATGGAAGTCCCACCGTCCGCTCCTGACCCGGCCCCAAATCCCGCCGTTGAACCTGACCCAGTCATTTGCCGACCAAGCCCGCCGGACGGGCGCCCAGACAGCAGTCCTTTCAGCCTCCGGAACTCCACGTCTACCACGTCCGTCATGACATAGCCCAGCAGGGTGTCAAGAAACCAGTTCATCTCCCTCACGACGCCCCAGCCGCACCTCAGCAACTGCTTCCGTACCTCGAGGTCTTCCGCAGTGCCACCCTCTCCCAGTCCAGTCCACCGTCTGCGTGCGCGCTGTGCATTTGAAAGAGCCGTCCAGCAGGTGTGTATGCGTGTATGGGTCTTGCGGAGTGCGGAGAGGTAGGAGAAGAGGGCAGCGTAGATCTGCAAGTCTGACGGGTGAAGGAAGAGATCCAGCGGCCATGTCACACTGTAAGTGAGGATGAGCGGAGTGCCGAGGAGCAAGTCATCGAAGGTAGTGGGTTCGGCAGGGCTGGAGAGGGAGGACGAAAGATCTTTGGCCGGTGCGCCGGCCAGAGACGGAAGGAGCGGCCGGATTGGCCCTGATGGAAGACGGAAGTGCAGGTGCGCTAGTGATGGATCCTGCTGGGCGGTGGTGCCCAAGGATGCACGTAACAGGGCAAGGTGTAGGTCCTGCTCGCGGATCATCGTACTTGGAATCGACTTCCCAGTGAGTCGCGATAGCTTTAACCTCTCGACTTCGCGGATGAGAGATAGTGCGAACTCCCCATTGCGCAGTAGGAAGTAGTTCGCTCTGGAACAACGTCAGCTTCACCCCAAGCCGAGTTAGAAGTACGCACAGTGACTCTACCGCCTCATCAACGTCCTTGTGTGTGAGCACGTTGAGCCATAACCACTCGCTCACGGCGGTCCTGATGTCTGCAATGACACGGTCGAACGCGTATTGGTCCTCCGGCAAAACTGCATTAAGCAACTTGATGTGCTCCCTTGCCAGGTCCTGAGGAAACTGCTTTTCCCATTTGGCAGCTTTTACAGTACCAATGGCGCGTCCGACATAGGTTATCGACTCGCGAGACTGGGTAGACACGCATGACGGAACGGCCCCTTCGACCAAGACGTATTTCTTGTCCGCGAGGGGATCGTGCGCCGACAACGTACCGTGGATCAGGAGCGCCTGCAGTTGCGCAATCCAAACATGTTGTACAGCTTCTGATAGTCTGGCGTATATGAAGGCAACACGGTGTATTCCGGTCTGAGAGCGTGTCAGGAGGAGATCGATGAGCGGCCCCGGTTTCCAGTGCGCCTGGGCTTGCAATTCATCGACTAGCGTTTCGAGTGATGCCAGGGGCGCGTCCCACTCTGCAAAGATGGCTCGTAGGGAGGATAGAGGTACGAAGGACCCACTCGCCACAAGACTGCTATCCCGCTGGAGCACCTTGGCCTCCGTCTCCACCACCAGGACTTCGTACTCATCCTTCAGGATTTGGTTGAGGGTCGCGCACAGGGCAGAGACATAGCGTGAAGAAGTTCGTGCAAGAGTCTCACAAGCGTGCTTGATCTTGCGGTAACGTAGGGCGATCTGGCCGAGGGATTCAAGGCACTGTTCTTCACCTGGATGGAGGAGAGGCGCGAATGCGGGATGGACGGTATGGTCGGTTGGGAAGAGAGACGATTTGTGACCAGCAAGAACAAGTAGCACCTCAGCAATCATCTCGAGCAGGACAAGTACGATGGCGAGTCAACAGGATGTCTAGAGCTGGCAGTGGTTGAAGTTCAAGATGAGGGCGAACGCTGCGCTGGACTCGGACGCGACGCGTGTGATCGAGATCCTCGACGCGCCCCCGACAAAACCGGAAAAACTTTGTGTCCACTGCTCCGAGTCGTGCAGCCTGCAGGCTGCGCTGCCCATCCTCATCCCTCACTGTCTATCATACTTGCTGCTCTTTCGATCCTCGTAATATCTGTGTCTGAGACCTTGCGACTGTAGCCTCATGGCGTCCGAAACTGCCTCAACCAGCGGCGCTCCCATGGGCAAATACCTCGCGTCCACCGGTACGTCTGTGATTTCCAAGTACTCACTTGCCGGTCACGACTTATGCGTGTCAAGACAAGAAGACGAGGGATAAGGCTATCAAGAACCTCGCCGCCTTTCTATCAGACCCTTCACGCGAGGCGTTGCCCAAGTCCGAGATGGCGAAACTATGGAAGGGCGTGTTCTACTGTGCGTCCCCATTTTGTCTCTTTCCAGACCCTGTGGTCTCAACCGACCGCTTGCTAGGTTACTGGATGTCAGACAAACCTCTGGTTCAACAAGCCCTCGCAACTGAGATCGCGGACATCCTCCTTGCAATCTCGAACACCGCGGTATCGTTGGCATTCTTGCGTGGGTTCTGGGAGTCAACTGTGAGGGAGTGGAACACCATTGACCGACTACGGTACGTCCGCTCACGGTTCCATTAAACGACTCATTAGTGATCGCGCCATAGTATCGACAAGTATTACATGCTTATCCGCCGCTTCGTGAACGCGTCCTTCCGCCTCCTCATGCGGTCAGGGTGGGATGCCGAGACGTGCAGAGAATACAATGCTATATTGACCGACCGCGGAGGACCGTTGTGGTGAGTACCCGCTTGCAATTGCCGTTACGGAACACTTTGACTCATGTCATGCCAGTCCCGATGATCTACGTGTGCCCACAAGTCTCTCGTATCACCTTTCTGACATCTACCTCGAAGAACTGGACAAGGCTCTCGGATCTCCACCCGTAGAGTCACCACTCCCCGCCCCTCTCTCCACCCTTCTCTCGCCATTCTTCACCCTCGCAGCCCGCACCCCCACCACCGTCACATATCAACGCATACAATCCGCACTGTTCGACCCGCTGCTCACTGCCTTCACATCACGACAAGATGCTGACGAGCCATCTCGCAAACGTCCTCGCCTGTCGTCATCAACGTACACAAACCTGGTTTCAAACGCATGTAGTACAAATCCACACACCGAAGGTGCCGTCAGCAGGTCGACGCTCCGAAAAACGCTCCTCAAGCAGATGTTCGACACCGCGAGCGAGCCAGAGACGCGCGATGCGAATCGGCGGAGGCTCTATGCCCTCTGGAAAGAGAACATGGACGATGACGATGACGAAGGAGCAGGCTCAGGCAAGGAAATAGATGCTAGTTAGCTGTGATGCGTTGCCCAAATAATGATACAGTTATGCTTTGTACAAGAGATGATGAGATGAAGAAACCCGAAAATGCTCCAGTCATGAGGGCAGCGCGACTCCCCGTATCGTACACCCGTTCTTCCTCTCCGACGACAATTAGATGTTGTGTACTTGGCGTGTGCAAGAGCGGCGGCATGTGCCGTGTGCTAGCGCGCCGCCCCGCTGCCTCTGCCTCCCCCTACCATCCTCCTAGTCCCATATTATGCCGTCGTTGAGCACGGGCACGATGAGCGAGACGTCGCCGACCCACTGCACCGGCAGTCTAGTGGGTGTGGCTGCGGAGACCGAGGGTCTCGGTAACATGGATCGGCTGGACGTCGTGTCTCCCAAAGCGGGCACGGCCGATGTAGCCCTTGGGTATCGCTGAGGGAAGGGGGCCCTGGATAAGGCTAGACGATAGAATGAGAGGTAAGAATGGGCTGATGGACGAGGGAGGAATAGGAGAACCTTGGCTTCTGCCACTGGGAGTAGACGAAGAACGCGAGACCCGCCTCAAGCGTGGTGAAGAGGAGCAGTGACTGGTAGATGTGGCTGGTGAGTATGGTGCTCGCTGTGAGGATGAGATGTTAGACTTACCGGAGCACGAGAAACGACGAGAGCGGGGAGGGCCATTGCGAGTGGTGATTTGTTTAAGAGGGGGGTGTGGATAGAGTGGGGTGTGTTTGAGCGGAGGGTTGCTCGCGAAGATGAGACGAGATGAGTGGTGAGTAACCAACAGAGGTGTTCTGGGTTGATGGGGCTACTTGGAGGCCAGATGCCCTCCCTTATATACCAGATGGTCCTCTCACCGCCGCTAGGAGGGTTAGACTCCATTGTGTGCGTCGGGAGGATGCCGGTGCAAGTCGGAACACATCGACCCACCTAGCACCTCCGAGCCCGCAATGGACCTGCTGTGAAACGGATAATGGCAGCGGCACAGGATATCTGGTTAGCCCGAATAGGCAACCTCAGCGCGCGTGGAAAGAGTCTCGGCGACCGCGGGGGGCCCAGTCGCGATCACGTGGCGGTCGATAGACGTTCTGGCCCAAAAAGGCACCTCTAGATCTTCCGGCGCCGCCGCCCACAAGCTCAAACAAGCGGTGCTGCCGTTTGTCCTGCGAGTCTGGACCGAGAGGTTGGCAGAGGCTGGACGAAGTCTATGCCCAATGCAGGATCAGTCATAGGCCCTTCGAGAGATCTTACCACATTCTTTCATTACGACTGTGCCTCGGGTGCCTCCTCGATGAGGGGTGAAGTGACGCAATGCCATATACTGCATGGAAGCTTCAAGCTAATCAGCACGTACCCCAGGTCCAGGCCAAAGTGGACAAACACTCACGATACAGCCACCTTGCGCAGTCCCTGCATGGAGGACATTCGAAGTGTAATATTATTAGTACAAACGTCCAACCACTAATCCCAGCTACGAACAACCCTGAATGCGGCGGCGGAACATGCGTAAGGATCTGCGAAATACGTGAATGAGTAGTAGCTCGGTTACAAGTCCGGGAGTTCTCTTTGGATCAGCCTCTTCCATGTGCTCTCTCTCCACCACTCGTTCATGCTATCGATGCGCTCCCAGAGGTTCTCTTCGTCAACTCCGTACATCTCGTACTTGCCGTTGTCGAGCTGTCGGCCCTCGCGCTTGGCAACCTCCAAAGCAGCCTTGTTCTCGCCCCTGCAGGTCCTTCGTGAGATTCGTTCCAAATAGGGTCCAAGGTGTAACTACGTACCTGAGCAATTCCAGCAACTCTTTTTTGTCCGGGAAGAACAATCGTGGCTCTAGGACACCAAGTATCCCCAGCGCGGCACGGTAGAGGAAAGCATCTCCCTCAAGGAAGATTACGTCCCAAACCCGTGCACATGCCTCGAACGGTAGGTGATTCAAGAAGAGAGGTACCAGCCAGTCGGGTAAGTACGCCGCCGGTGAAACTTGGTGTTGCTTGAAGTTGAAGTAGACTGCAGCATGGACGATTAGAGGGTGGGAGGAGATACGTCGGGTCTATCGGATACGCACTCTTCGGCATGCCATCAGCGAGCAACGTGTCGAAGATCCTGCTCACAATCAGCGGATGCATCGCTTGCGTAGCGCAGTGGAATTACCTGTAGTACGCCTCCACCTGGAAGCCTGCTCGTCAACGCCCAGAAGTCCTGCGAATGAGTGCCACTCACATCGTCTTTCGAGGTCATGCCACCGTAGAATGACCGCAGACAATGTCGCTCAAGCAAGTTCCGCATGACGATAAAACCTTGCTGTGGCGACATGTTGAGCAGAATCATGGCTGCGATCTTCGCGATTCCGAGGACGTATCCTAAGCCCTCGTCAGAGCGCGCGACGACCCAAGCGCATAGCATGTCCTTCAAATCCTGGTATAGCGGGCCCTTCTCGGGCGTGAAGAGGTGTATTGACGGAAGTGTCGTCGCGATGTCGTCCTCGAGCATACCGAGGACTGTTGTTGGAAAGGAACCTGATGCCAATGCTCTCTTCGCTCTTGATAGGCAGGTCTTGAAGGCGTCTAGTATAGTGTGAGTCGTACGTGTGCGAAGAGCTCCTGCGAACATACCTTTGCTCAACGCGAGAGGGTTCCCTACTGCTGCTTGCCACATGGGAGCTCGTAGCTTGGTCGGGATACCTTGCCACCACAATCTGCGCAGTTGGGGATCTCGGTGTACGACAGTCCAGTCGGGGGCAATCTCGCGCTCCCATATACTGATTGACTCCTCTATGCGCCGTTCTCGCGCTAGTCGTCGTTCCTGGAGCGCTTTCCGTCGCTTCTCCTCTATAAGCACCAGTAATCAAACGCATATACGCGGAGAGGTTGCAGCGATGGAGGCGGAGGCGGAGGCCGGCGAACGAGCATAGACTACGTTAATGAACGTTCATTCGTGAGGCGGAAGACGGTCGGCAGACCGAGCGCACTCACCGGCTGCCCTGCTGTGCTTCATCATCTCCTCCCAATCGTGCAGATGTTTCTGGTCCTCAGCGCGCGGTTTTGGGGGGAGCCATGTCGGTCGGGTCTTGCTGATGACCTTGTCGAGCATGCTCGGGCCGGCGGACTTCGACGGGCGGTGCCTCGCTGTGGGGGTCGAGGGCTCGGTCATCTTCGCAGTAGTAGGAGTCGGGAGCGAGGAGGAGGACGGAAGAGGAAGAGCGGAGGTTGAGGCGGCGACACCATGAGACGATGGGAGGTTAAGTGGTGAAGGCGGGCCCTTGGTGCGGAACTCATCATGCGATGCGGCGTACTGCGGGTGTGGCATTGGATCGTGGTCGACCGAAGGACGAGTATTCGCGGAGGACCGTGGTTCGTCAAGGGAGCGGGACTCTAGATGAACCTCCTTGGCTACAATCTCTGGCGCAGACAAGTCTATTTGCACCGCGGGATACTCCGCTTGGACCTCTTCGGGTTCGTCATGTTGCTGGGGAGGAGGGGATGGGGATCTGGGGTTGTCGGCCAGGGAGACCTGGGAGAACTCGGACGAAAGTGGTACCTCGTACAATGAGTCCTGATGCGACGACGTTTGCGAGTCGTGACGCGTTAATGGCGGGGTCTGCGGAGGCGATGGAGGAGGAGAGTCATGGCCCGCGTCGATGTCGAACGTGGAGACAGAGGCATCTGGGTCGACCGAGTACCCGATCTTCGCGACGATGTCGTCCACGTTCACGTCCGCCCCGCCATAGTGCCAGTTGTCCGCGCTTGGCGCGCCGTGCATATTCTTCGCGAGCTCCTCGCGGATCGCAGCAGGGGTGAACTCTGGACGTCCAAGTCCTCGTTCTCCTCGAAGGCGTCATCGTTGAATGAAAATCCGGCGGGGATGTGCCTCTTGACGACGTCGATACGGTGCGCGCCTGGCTCGTCGTCGTCCGAGTGGTGGTCCATAGCAAGTACGGAGATTGCGGTCAGTCTGGGAAGCAAGGACAGAGGTTGCTGTGCGGGTCGTTGGTAGGTGGCCGAGCGCGGAGCCTGTGCTGCGATACTTACTATAATTAAGCTCAGGTCCAGGACGCGCTCCGGAGAGCTCGGCCCGCCGCGATCGAGATGAGACGCGTCGGTGGTCGCGTCCGACGCTGTCCCCAACGTCGTCCACAGCGAGCACGACGCCCTCATCTACCGGCAAGCTTGAAGCATGTCCAAATCTCCAGTCACTTGCCATGGTGCGTGCACGCTGCACAGTAGTGCCCGACAACGACGACCAACGACGCTGCGACAGTCCTTGACTCCTCCATCGGGAAGCCCGCCGCAGGAGTCGCCGTCCAGCTGCAAGAGCTGAGGTCAACTGGAGATCCTACCGCCGGCTTCACCGTGCTAGCAGATGGGTTCGTCTGCCTGTCATCATGACCGATGACGACAAGGTGCTGACATGCGGTCCTAGGGTGACCGACTATGACGGTCGCTGTATGCAGCTCTACCCAGAGGCTGCGCCGGGGCAGAAGAGAGAAGACATAATCAAGTTGCAGGCCGGCAAACTCTACAAAGTCGTCTTCAAGACGAAGGACTACTTCGAGAGCGTCGGGCGGAAGTGCTTCTACCCATGGGTGGAGGTTCGAAGTCCTGCGCCCTACTAGAACTTGCTTCCTTCGCTCACATGCTCCTTCCAGATTACCTTCGAAGTCCCGACTCCGACAGAACACTACCACATACCTCTGCTCATAAGCCCATATTCGTATACCACATATCGCGGAAGCTGAACAACGGCGATGCAAGAGATGATTGATATCAACAATCGTGCAGTTGGTGTATACCTGTACAGTATTCTAGCTCTGGACTGGATATGGGGTGCGGGCGTGCAATGATCAATGTACAGTTGCGGCGACTAGCGGTACAGTTACAAGGGTCCCCAATATACACATGCGAGCAGGGAAGCGCTTGACAAGACGAGGAGAGAGACGATGCAGCGGGATTAACTTACGTACAGTACTGAGTACTTCCGGTGTTCCGTGAACCGACGAAGGGAAGACGAAGAGCGGAAAAGACCCATGATCACGCTATGCTCAGTCCGCCCACGCCTTCTTCAGCTCCGTCGATCTCTCGCTCTCCTTCCCGACGGGCTCTGGTCATAGGACGCAGCACGGGGCTGGCCAGCCCAATTTGTGCGCGGAGAGTTGGACTCGAGAGCACGCTGGCGGATGCAGATCCAAAGCTCTGGCGCGCGGACCAGTACGAACTGGAGCCTGGCACAATAGGCGACGACGATCCCGAATGTATCCCGCTGGGGATGGGGATGGGAATTGGCATAGAGAGGCGGGGAGCGCCACGCCCGTTGAACGCCTCGCGGAGGTGCGAAATAGATGGCGACACTGCGCGCCGCTTCGCCGCAGTGGGATATGGGTCGTATCGGTCGTCAACTGCATCGGAACAGTAGTTAGTGTCCGCTATAAGCATGTAGCGGGCATGATCCACTAGACATACGTTTCCGTTTGTTGCTCCTCACAGCGCTGGTTGTCGGTGGGGGAGTGTAGCGCCACGAAGGAATGATGGGGGAAGAGACAGCAGAAGAAGGCTGCTCGCGTCCAGCATGAGCAATGGGCTTGCGAAAGAGGTACGTGGTGGAAGCATTTACCATGTCCACGTCCATCGCGACTCCGAGCGGGCTCTCCAGCATAGACAGCTCGTCCCCGTTGATACTCTGCGCTGGGGTAACAGGCTTGGTCGCGACGGCGGATTCGGCGTATGCGAAGGGCACGGAGTCATCGAATTCTTCGTCGTCACTCGGGGTCGAATCGCGCTGTGGCTCATCACGACCCGCCTCCTCGGGGTAGCGGCCACGGTCAGACGCGCCGCGGGGCGTGCGTGGATTTGTCGGCGAGTCGCTAAACGAGGCGAGCATGCGCTGGAACTGCGCTTCTGACCTGACCTCGTTTTCCTGTGTGTGGGATTCGGACACGAGAGCGAGTATTCGCGGCACTCGGACCTGCTTGCGGACACGCATGAGCATGGTGGCGGGAGCGATGACGGTATTACGGGGAGAGGGAAACGGGGGAAGGAAAGAACGCACAGAATGAGATAGCTTGCGGTGGTGCGCACGCCAGGGGGCTGCGTCCTCGTTGCTCGAACTTGAACTCGAGGCAGAAGCCATGCGCGGAGGCGTGTGCGGACGGCTAGTCTTCATGCTCGTGTCGCTTTGTGAGTCGATCTGCGGACCGGGCATGAGAGGAGTGGCGTTCCCGGAGTCGCTGTCCGTCGACATCTTATCTCGGTCGCTCTCCGAGTCCTCCCCCGTCCCGCTGGAGCTACCCCTGCGCGTGAACGAAGACACCAGAGGACTGTGCAGGCGGCTATCGTGTGCTGCTTGGTTCCCATGTGGTCCTAGCATGCTTGGCCTTCGAAGCCGCAACAGGAACGGGCTGAGGTCATCTGAAGCAGATGGGGGTAGGCAAGCCGAAGGAGACGACGGCAAAGCGAAATCCGAAGACGAGGTAGGCAAGGAAGGGCGGGAGATAGACATTGTGGGTCGTTCTGGGAAATTGTTCATTGCGGCTTTGTTATACGGAAGATAGATGAGTTCTGTGACGAGTAGGTTGGATACACATCGATGTTTGAGGGTGAGGGCGGACAGTGGTTGTCCAGGTTGATAGTGGTGGTTGGGGACTAGGGTTTGGACGCGCAGACGCCCATAAACTACATAGCGTCTCGGCAAGAGGCGGCAGCGATGGTCGGCGACTCAGGTCTACTCAGACTCAACTGCATATGTAGGTACTTGATTGTCGGGAACATTTCGATCTCATGTTCAAACAGTGTCACACGAACTACAAGTTCGACTAGCAAACAAGACACTATATTAGGTACTAAGCACTTGGTATAATGTACTGAGAGGGCCGTCCATTGCCTTCACAAGGCCTTGAGGAGAGAGACCACGCTCGCGGTGGACAAGCCGATGAGACCTAGGAACACTGCGTCAGGAGATGAATGGTAGCCAGTGGTAGAAGGACTTACCCATCAAACCGAGGCTGCCGATTGCGCCAGCACCAAGCATGTTACGCTGGATGCACTGTGTCAGGGGGGGGGGCTGGAAGAACGAGTAGTCACCATAGATGCTCACCTTTTTGGGGTCGCCGGTGGAGTATCCGATCGTATAGAATACTCGGGCGAGGACCCACACTCCACTCAGAGCAGCAGCAGCAATGGGGTACTTCAACCCAGAGATGAGGGTGCCGGTGAGGACAACCGGGAGCACCTCCAGGGTGTTTTGGTGAGCCCCTGGAGTGTCAATACTGGTGGTTAGTCAAAGCATCCAGAGTCTGACTTATCCTAAAAGTACTTACGTTGGGTGCAGTTGAAAGCAAGTGCAGCCTTGTTAGCAGCGGCCTCCGCTTTGTCGGCGTATACTGTAGCAAGAATCAGCAAAGAACCAGGGGCTATTTTAAGGCAGACGCAACTAACCTTGCGGGTAATCAACCTTTGCGGCCTTGCGAGCACGGCTGACTTTGATGGTCTGCCAGAGGAGCAGGTAGAAGGAGGAGACGGCCGTAGCGACCGGGTACGCAAACCTGAGCACACACGTAACATATGCGTCAGACTTAAATGACGTTGCTACACAGCAGACGGGGCTCACTCCTTGGGAAGGACGATGGAGGCAGCAGACATGTTGTGTGAGGTCAGAGATCGTCAGAAGGTTGAACTTGTCGCGAGGGATGCGGCCCAAAAGCGCAAGAAGGCGGGGTCTTTATACGTGAGACCCACTGGCAGGGGCGAGGACCAGTCGGGATGCCGGTAATAATCATCGACGCGTCAGCGTCGCGGCGGGAGATCTTTCCAATCATTCGGAATTGCCACGTACTGCTGAATGCAATCAAGTGACGACACATATCCCGACAGCGGGTTCGCGCGGGTTCGAGCAAAACGCGAAGTGCCAGCAGTGGGCAGCGCACTGCGCGGGCTGTCACCGTGCCCGCATCCTGTCTGAGTGTTATTGCGGCTGCTGGAGGGCTTCTAAAGCATGCGATGCGCTTCTCGAGTGTCGTGGCGGAAGGACGTAGAGGGGCAGCTGCTGCCCACGGGGCCAGCCACCCTCACTACGCCGCAGGCAAAGTCGTTCAAGCCGCCCGCGATCCCGCTTCTTTCGGGATTCCCACCCGCCACCGACGCCCGGTGCCTCCCACACGTGCGGCCCGGACTCTCGGCGCTTCCAAAAAATTGGCGGTTGATCAAGCGCCCATTCACTTGTACGCTCTAGCTGCTTGCACCCAGCTGCACTTCACGGCTCTATCATGTCAAAGCGATCGGCAACAGAGGTGCAGACCTCCTCTAACCCGCAGGGAGAGCCTCGCAAGACACCGCGGTCGGAGTCCAAGCAAAAGGAACATGTCGTAGACGATGAGATGGGCGAATTCGAGGACGGATGGGAGGATGAATACGAGAGCGACGAAGAGGTCGTAGATGCCGAGTCGGGGAAGGCTGAGGACGGTGCGTGATCAATCTGTACAACTATGGCAACCTCATTCACATTAGCTTGCAGGTATGGACGTGGACGTAGACGATGAGGTCCTTCCCCCGATCGAGGAGTCCGAAGAACAGCCTCCCGCGCCCGAAGCCTACATACCGGGGGTTCACCGCCTAGAAAAGGACGAGATCCTAGAGCCCGATGACTCGGTGTACATTATGCGACATAACATGTCCGTGAACTGGCCATGTCTTTCGTTCGACGTCCTCCGAGACAACCTCGGAGATCAGAGGCAACGATACCCCGCAACCGCGTACATCGTCGCCGGAACGCAAGCGGACGTTGCAAAGAACAATGAGATATCCGTATACAAGATGAGCTCGCTCCAGAAGACCCAGAAGGAGAACGGTGCGGACATGTCTGATCTTCTGCTTCCTTCGCCCTATTTACCCCCGAACTAGACTCGGACGATGAAGATAACGACGACGATGACACACTAGATGAAGACCCTCTCCTCGAACACCGCTCTATTCCCCATCTCGGCGGCGTGAATCGTATCCGTGCTCAGCCCCTTCCCGCCTCGTCCCCCCTCCCTCCCGTCTCCCAACCCTACTACGTCGCGAGCTGGTCCGAGACTGGCAAAGTGCACATATGGGATGTCCGGCCGCTCATCGAGGCCCTCGACGTCCCCGGGTACACCATTGACAAGTCCCGCACTCACACCCCCGCATTCACCGTCAACTCGCACTCAGCCGAAGGCTTCGCGATGGACTGGGCCTCCTCCGGTGGCGCGAACCCCTCTGGACTGCGACTGCTTACTGGTGATGTTCACTCGAAGATCTACCTGGCGACG
Source organism: Cerioporus squamosus (assembly GCA_022592435.1). Classification (NCBI taxonomy): domain Eukaryota; kingdom Fungi; phylum Basidiomycota; class Agaricomycetes; order Polyporales; family Polyporaceae; genus Cerioporus; species Cerioporus squamosus. Next base: position 61,727 of record JABYQS010000095.1, on the reverse strand, counting down.
ACAACCGCTTCAGGATTCAACACCCTCGGCCAGCCTTTCACGTCGCACACGTCCAGCGTCGAGGATCTGCAGTGGAGTCCCACTGAGCCGACAGTCTTCGCATCGTGTTCGGCGGACCAGAGCGTGCAGGTCTGGGACGTCAGAATGAAGGGTCGGCAGAGCGTCGCTGGAATCGAGAAGGCGCACGAGAGCGACGTGAACGTGATCAGCTGGAACCGCGCGACCACGTACCTGCTGCTGAGCGGTGGAGACGAGGGCGGGATCAAGGTCTGGGACCTCCGGAACGTCAAGAAGAAGGCGTAAGCATGATTTTTGCTCAACCTGACACTGTCTTGCTGATGGCATAACCCAGGACATCCGCATCAGACCCGACGCCTGTCGCCGCTTACAACTGGCACAGCGCACCCATCACCTCCATCGAATGGCATCCCACAGAAGACTCCATCTTCGCCGCTTCCGGCGCGGATGACCAAGTGACGCTGTGGGACCTCGCAGTCGAGCAGGACGATGAGGAGACGGGCGCGATGGATGCGACTGAGGGTGGCCGGGAGGTTCCACCTCAGTTGCTCTTTGTGCACCAGGGCCAGAAGGACGTTAAGGAGATCCACTGGCACTCGCAGATCCCCGGTGCGGTGATCAGCACAGCATACGACGGCTTCAACATTTTCAAAACGATCTCAGTATGATCGATCTATAGCATGTGTAGATGGCGTGTATCGTCAGTGTATCTCACCGATAGTGTAGCATGACATAGCAGGCCCCAGTCCGGGTCAATATAGGACTTTGGATATAGAGTAGGAGTGTCCGATATGATACAGCCATACATAAGTCTAGGGTGTCTCGTCCTGCGATCACGACGTCAAGGACCAGGCAAGGTCTCACGGTACTCAGTACATGGAGCTCGCATTATTACCCTTTGGAGAGCGAATCTGCAACACAGGGTTTGCATTGAGTATCACTGGCGGTTATAAGGCAGGAGTGGTCGTACCTTGTCGAGATTCTTATGCAGAATGTCTGTCAGAATGGAGTAGATGGAGCGCAGGTCGTAGAGATTCTGGCGGGCAACATAGAGTTGCTTCTCATCATGTTCCCTCAATGCGAGCTAGATAATGCGTTCAGAATGCTAAGAATCAAATATATGTCTTGTATAGCACGTACCGCGTAGTCCTCCAAGTGCGGGTACTTGATGATCTTGCTGCAGATCTTCGCGCGGGTGAGGTAGTCTTGACGACCGGCGTCCCGCAGGTTGTATGCACTCTCTTGGGAGCGATGCAGCTCGGACAACACATCTGACGGTGGCTTGTAGCACGTAACGAAGCAATGAGACATGCTTTACTAACCTTCCTGTATTTGAACACCTGATATGACGGTGAGCCGCAACGAAGCACCGAGGCGCGCAGTTACTCACCGAAGTTGTCTCCGCTAATCGATCCGTCAGTCCGGCGCGGAAGACAGATATCAGAGCAGACTCACTCTTCAATCCTGGGTGGAAGTAGATTGTCAGTGGGATGGCTGAAGCATGAAGAAGTGGCGACTCACTTAGGCATGGAGAGGTTGATCCATAGCTTGACCTTGTCCTGTAAGGGGCGTCATTCAGCTGGCGTTTAATGGAAGCCGTACACAGCACGCACGCAAAGCTCTGCCAATATCTCGCATTCCCGCTTAAGCTGCTCGTGAATCGCAATATTGTGCTTGTTAGAAATCATGTGTGCGGGATTCTTCACGTGGCGGTAGTCCGGCGTTGCACTGACACCAGCGCCGTTGACAGCATCTCCGGTGTCGAGCTTGCGCTTCTTGCTTTCATGCTCAGCAGAAGACGTCGGTGCGGGGTAGACAGTGACATCCGTCGTGCGCGACGCATTCGAGAGGTGAAACGGGGACGATGCTTCGAACGTTGAGTCAATGAGCTTCTGTATCTCTCTGTCGCCCAGCCATAAGTAGGTGCGCATTCCGCCACCGCCAGATGTGTCACACTCACAGGACCTGGATGGACGGCAGATGAGCGAACGGTGCATCCAAGGAAGACAAGTGAGCACGCACCTTCTGCGGAAATGTCTTAAACACGACCTCCTCCGCAGCTGCAGCTGCACTATCGCGGAAAGCCTGCATGCAGAGGGTAAGTCGTAGGCGAGCTGTGCGTCACATGTACGCGAGACAGTACTAGTAGACACACACATCAAGGCCCTTCTTCGTCTCACTGTCCAGGTTGAGCTTGCGCGACATTATGGCTCGAGTTTGGTGGCTGATACGCTGTGGCGAATGGGGAGTCAAGTGGCAAGGAAAGACGTGGTGGAGGATATAGACGGCCTCTCGCGCTCCAGGAATCCAGGGAACGATGCGCGAGCGCCCATTACACAGATCTCGATCGCGAGCAACACGTGCGAACTAATAAGCGCCTCCGCCTCCGACCCGCAGACTCAGCTCGACTGGACCCAGACTGGACGACGACCACGACCACTACTCAGTACCACACTCCGCCGCGTTCTTTCCTGCTGAGCTCCCCGGTCTCGACTCCTCTTGTTTTTATCCGAAGTCTTCCTGCCTGACGAGACCCACCAGAAACCACGTCTCCCAATGTCTGGCCAGGTAAGCCACGGCACTCGGTGGTCGTCAGTCTGCATCTGACAAATATCCCATAGGATGAGGATAGCGTCATTGCTACTCTGACTGGCTTCTCCTTGAGCAATGTTCTCTCTGGTCTTGACTTGCCGACTGGTCCTGGTCTCTCCAACCAGCTCGGTATCTCTGGCGTTCCAGCTATTAGTGCCAAGCAGATCTACAATGACAAGTGGGACGAGGATGAGGACGTTGCAGTAGGGCCTGGGGAGGGTGAGGATTGGGAAGATGAAGTGGACAGGGAGCTGGCTGAGGAGGAGGAAGAAGACGATCACGGTGGGCATGTCAAGATGGAGGTGGAGTCTCCCGTGCAGATGGGTCAGAGGCAGAAGCGCAAGCGTATCATTCGGCGGGTAGTCGAACGGCCGAAGAGTGTTTACGAGAGGTTCCCGAGCTTCGAGAAGGACAAGGTGTTGAACTTCACGGAGTTGTTCAAGGGTATTACCGTCCAGAAGTCCCGTGTAGTAAGACGGCCCTTCACAGGTACGTACTGACACTTGGTGGGTCGTTGATGATGTCAACGAGCTTACCCGTCCCCAGTCGAGTCTGTGTACCCGAAGAAGAGAGATGCACCCAAGAACTTCCTTCAGGCTATAGTCGGAGATGCGGAACGTCAGGTAGAGAGCAAGCGTGTGGAACAGGCAGTGGCGTCAGGCGATGTGGAGCACGACCTGAGGAGGGCTCTCGAGGTGAGCACATACCAAGGTCAGATTCTGACAATGTTACTGAGCTCTTGTGTAGTCGCGGACGGGCGAGGGACCAACTTCGCTACCCTTCGATGACCGTTCCTTCGACCTTGTCAATATCACCAACTGGAACGAGAAGATCGTTTGGGAGCCAACATGGGAAGACTCCAAACCTGTGCTCCCCGAGAGTAACCTCGCCACGCCATTGAACAAGGATCTTGAGTCGGGAGGTTGGACGCAGAGCATCATCTGGGGTCCCCGGGAGCCCTTCAGAGATTTCACTCAGCTTGAGCTGCACGAGCAAGATCTGGTGCAAGAAGAGCGGCCACAGAGTGAGTATCTCGACCATGCGCTTTGTATCCGGCTCACGTGGGCACAGCACAAGACGTTGCTCGACCAAGGAAGCGCATTCGGACGGACACTCAGCCGAAGGACAAGTTCAATATTTCAAACGACCAATACTACGAGGTATCAAAGGACGGTGGTCGTCACCGTGTTCGACAGACTTTCGGTCAACTTGTCGTGGAGCATGCGTATCCGGCTCAGAAGCTTCAGCTCCCCTTCGTAAGTTCACTGATTTTCAGCTTAACTGTATGCCGACTGAGACATGCTTGTAGTACAAGACGCGGCTATCGAAGCAGGAAGCACGTTCCTTCCACAGACCTGCTCTCCAGTTTCCCTCGAATATCCCAATACGCTTCTCCAAGGTTCGCACAGCGAAGAAGAAGAAAGACAGGGCGGGTCGCAAGGTCGGCAAAGGCGGAGATATAGGCGAAGGGCTGCACCGGACTGGAGATCTCAGCTTGCGCGATACCAGCAACTTCGTGTTATGGGAATTCTCTGAGGAGCATCCTCCCATCGTCTCCAACTTCGGCATGGGCAGTATCCTCGTCAACTACTATCGCAAGAAGAGCGAGAAGGATGACCATATACCCAAGGTGCGTGTCATTGCTCAAGCCCACGGCAATCCCGTACTCAGTGGAGAGCGCAGTATGACCTCGGGGAGCCGATCATCATCGAGCCGCAAGATGAGTCTCCGTTCATGAAGTTTGGTTACGTCTACCCTGGGCAGACTGTGCCTGCTCTGTACAACAACTTAATCCGCGCTCCGCTGTTCCGACAGAAGGCGTACCCAACTGACTTCCTGATCATTCGGTGGGTCAGCCTATTCGGGCAGAATGTGCATAATTCTAACATAACCTCCAGGACGACAGTGAGAGGCGAGGCCAAGTATTACATTCGGGAGATCCCCAACCTCTTCGTGGTTGGTCAGACATACCCAGTCACTGAGGTGCCCGGCCCTCATTCGCGCAAGATCACCAACACCATCAAGCTGCGCCTGCAGATCATCGCATTCAAGCTGCTGGAGAAGAGCACGGAGAAGCGATTGAAGATATCCCGGTTGATGAAGTACTTTCCCGACCAGAACGAGCTGCAGATGCGGCAGCGCTTGAAGGTAGGCTCCCCTCCGTTCTTTCGATCGCGGTCATGGCTTAACGCCACCTTGCAGGAATTCATGGAGTATCACCGGCGAGGGCCACATCAGGGCTTTTGGCGGCTGAAGGAGAAGTGGACGATCCCTTCTGACACCGACATGCTGAAGATGGTGACGCCCGAGCAAGTCGTCCTGTCGGAGAGTATGCAGGTCGGCCAGCGGCATCTACAGGACTCCGGTTACAGCTTCAGCGGCGAGGTCGCTGAGGAGGACGAGGGCAACCTGTCGATCGAGCAGCAGCTTGCGCCCTGGATCACAACGAAGAACTTCCTCTTCGCGACGCAGGCGAAGGCGATGTTGAAGCTGCATGGTGAGGGGGACCCAACTGGCCGTGGCGAGGCTTTCAGCTTCGTCCGTGTCTCCATGAAGGACATCTTCGTGAAGGCGGGCGAGGATTACGAGCAGAAACTCGGTGCGTCTTTCCGGGTTGAGTCATCGCCGCTTACTGACGGGTCGTCCTTCCTCGCAGCTGAGGCCGAGAGCCGCCCGAAGTCTGCCCACCGGTACAACGTCGCAGAGCAGCAGCAGATCTACAAGTCCGAGATCGAGCGCATCTGGAAGGCCCAGTTCGACTCGCTCAGTCGGAAGGATGAGCCTGAGCTGTCGGATAACGAGGATGAGAAGAAGGCTGTGGAGAAGGAGAAGAAGCCAATGCGCAGGCTGTCGATGTTCGACGCGTACACTCCTGCACAGTCGCCAATGGCGCATCCGGAAACGCCAGGGCCAGGGTCGCCATCGTACAGTCGAGCTTCCTCACTTGCGCGCGATACGATCCGGGATGGCAGCCTTGGTCCTGATGCACGGCGTGTGCTGCGGATAAAGCGGTTCATCGATGGCGAGTGGAAGACCGAGATTGTGCGAGATGCTGCTGTGATTGCGGCATACGTCAAGAAGCGGCAGGTCATCGAGGAGGAGAACACGACCGCCGACGCCCTCGCTCCCACCGGCGACGCTGACCGAGACAGACGAGCCAAGAAGAGGTATAGCGTTCAGCTGATGTGGAGTGGGGGAACATGCTGACTCCCCCTTCACAGGATCGAGGAAGAGATTGCACGCATGAAGAAAAATCAGGAACGGCGGCTGCACAGGAAGAATGCGAAAATTGTCAAGGAAGGCGGCACGCCCTTGCAGCTTGGCCGTCCCATGAAGGCGGATACCACGGTGAGCCACGTCGGCCCATTCTTTGGCTTCCAATGTGCTCATGCCGGTATCTTTAGCGTCGTTGTGGGCATTGCGGTCAGATAGGGCACATGAGTAAGTTCCAAGCCAATGCTTCTCCCTCGAATGCATCTCAGGCGCTCATTGCTTCCTTCTTCCCCGCTCTTCCTCCCTCCCTTTCTCCACAGAAACCAACCGCAAGTGTCCACGCTGGGCTGAGTTCAACCAGGGTGCGCCGCCGCTCCCTACACCCTCAGCGACGAGCCCACCCGCGACGTCCCCAACTGGCACCGGTGGCTTCACATTTGGCTCTGGATCAGATAGCCTGTTCTCACCCGGGGCTTCGAGCTCCCTTCGCCCGGGGCCCTTCGCGGGGTCCCATGGGCCCTCCCCGCTGGCGACGAGTCCGCCGATGGTCCCGATGGACGAAGACGACGATGAGGTTCCTGCGACGCCGTCCGGCGCACCCAAGATTAAGCTCACGCTCAAGAAGTCGTGAGCCAGCACCAGCTCCGCGCTGCGGCCCTATGGGTGGTTCACCGCTCTGGGTGCGGCAGCCGCTGGCGTGGCATGCGGGTGTGCTCTCCGGAGCTCGGACTTTGGGATCGGATGTCTGTGCTGCTATCTTTGATATCGTGCTGTACATTATACTACCTCTCTGTAGCTATAGTATTTGCGTTGCTGTATTCTGTCTGTCCCTGAGCCTGTGCTGTTCCCCGGTTGACGGGTGCTTAGTTGGCATCTGTGGCACCGTCCCAGGGATTTGGACGCGGTCGTCCGCTGGAACCTCTCTCCGCCGGCTCCCCGTCGCTCGGGTTGATGCCCCAGGAGTCAGGAAAAGCAGACTTGCGGAGGCTTGGACGGACCATACGCCTTTCGAATATTTTTGGCCGTGGGTGCCGAGCAATGTCGACAATGTGGGCCTGCGCTTGGTATGCGCGCCGCGGGCGCACCGGGTAGCCTTTGGCAGTCGGCACGTAACCACACGGTGGGCGGGGGGCGGCGCAGAAGTTGTTCGTTCTCGCGAGATCATGGTGTGGGTGCCTGCTTGGGATATCCGATAGTTTGTAATGGACGGGCTCCGGTTCGTCGGTGCGTCCGGCGTACGTGTACATACCCGGGGGAGAGGGACGTAATGAACACTGCTTCCATAACCAGGGCTCGAGGACGGTGAGTACGTGTTCTCGGGACGAGTGGGAGAAATGGGCTTGCGGAGTATAATTCTGGCCATATGCTGTGCGTCACCGGGCTTGATGTACTCATGCATTGGTTAAATTCTGGCGGGCTTGGTCGCTATCCGTTCCCGTAGCGCGTGCGAGTCCGAGGAGACAAGCCGGGAGAGGTCGTCCGGTTGTTCCGCGAAAGCTGCTAGTTGACAAAAGCTCGCTCGTATAATTGCGGCCCATATGCTATGCGTCACCGGGCATGATGCACTCATGCATTGATTGAATAGTGGCGGACTTAGTCGCTGTTCGTTCCCGTGGCGCGTGCGAGTCCGAGGAGACAAGCTAGGAGCGGTTGTCCGATTGTTCCGCGAAAGCTGCTGGTTGACAAAAGCTCGCTCAAACTTGGTTAAATGGAGAGTGGTAAGTTTAGACCTTGGGAGCGGCAAAAATGGATGGTGCACTACCACACACGGGAAATTCGACCACGAAGGCGTGTAGCCTTTCCGTAAACCCTTGCGAAATCAATGAACGCCCCGGTCCAGCGAGCAGCAATGTTGCGAACTTCGAGTCTGCGCCGCAGAGGAACGCAAGCATCGCCTTGCGGCACAGGCTGCCAAGTAATAGAAAGAGGATTGCGGTGCAGGCGGAGAGCATGCGTGGTAGATCCCCGACGCCAAGAGGACCGGGTCAGATCTCGATCGAGGCATCGCGATTGTGTGTGCTGCGCGTCCACTTGGCATGCTTGGTAGAATTAAACACAGGCGTGACACCGGCATGGTCCTTCTCGCAGCGAGTTACGTTACCCAAAGTCATCGGTCTGGTCTATTTCGCATGGAATCATGCAGGGTCTACCACACAAGCCATCCACAAGCCATCGCGTGTGGTCGTATACATTCATCGTCATCCTGTTCCGCTCAAGAGGACGTGCCGGCCGCATCGGCTTGCATACTGATGAGTCAGTTCTTCTGCAGCAGAAAGCTTGTGCTATTCAGTGCCCTGGCTCGTCTTTCTCGAAGCCCCGTAGACTCCCGAGTCAACGTAAGATTCGTGTCGACTTTGCACGGAGATCCCGACCGGGCCCGTCGTGCGCATCTGCCGTCCCCCTTCTGAAGTTCTTCGAATACTCACCGTAGCCTCGGTGCAAGCAACCACAATCTCACGAGCTGTCCCGGATGGTGGGGTCGCGGAAGCCTAGGATGACCAACAGGGCGCGGCATTCGCTGAGCAGACTGAACGGTAAGAGTCGCGTTTCCGCCTTGATGGAGAGCGCACAAACTCCCTCGCACATGCGACGACGCGTGTGCACGATGGCTGCGGCGTATGGTACGAGGCAAGCTGTGGCGTAGACTGACATCGAAGCCACCGTGAAGCGGGAAAAGAAGGAGCGGTAATGGAGGAGGACGCGCCCGGGTACGACGGAGGTAAGTCGATTGCGCTCCGGACGAACCGCGCGCGAGAGAACCGCTACGTCAGATGTTGGTGAACATGCAGGGAATCCAGACCTTGGCTATTCTGCTTGGCAGCTTGCAGTGTGTCCAGGGCATCTTGGGCGTGAAGCCGACTTGGCACGAATCGCTGGACGTGCGCGGGACTGGCGACTCGGAGGTGGCTACGGGGCACACCGGAAGTATCGCACAGGGCCCCACGCAGGTGTGCACTTTGGACACGAAGTCACGAAACTTGTTCTCGCCGACGCAGAGATGGCGGAGGACGGAAGCAGAAGGCGAGAGGAAGGCGGACAGGCGCCGGTGTGCGACTGCCGCGTAGCAGGGCGTTACGTAAGTGTGCCAAGGGGTGCCAAGCCGGGAGGAGATTGGCTTGGCAGCGAGCACTCTGCCAAGAGATCGACATCGGCGACAAGCTTAAGAGACTACCTGCTCCGCCATGTCTCAAGACTCCTTCCCCCATCTCGTTCCGCTCTCCGCCCTCCAGCACTCCCTCCACCGCGCCCTCTACCCCTTCGACATCCTCGACGGCCTCGACCCCTTTGCCTCGCCCGACTATCCCCCCATGAGCCAGCCACCGCCGTCCCCCAAGACGTCCACCGCGTCTCCGTCCGCACCCTCGGATGCTGCGGAGACCTCCTCGCCTGCCAGTGCTGCCCCCGCGTCCTCGGAGGAGCCCGCGCCCGGCCACAGATGCCAATGGCTCTGCTGCGACAAGGTTCTCCCCGATCCCGAGGCCCTCTACAACCACCTATGCAATGACCACATTGGCCGGAAGAGCACCGGCAACTTGTGCCTGACCTGCAAGTGGAAGGATTGCGGGACTACATGTGCCAAGCGCGACCACATCACCAGCCACCTCAGAGGTACGAGCTCGTCTATCTCCTTGCGCCGTCGTTCTCGCCGGTCTCATCCGGGCTCCAGTGCACACACCGCTCAAGCCGCACGTATGCGAAATATGCAAGAAGCCATTCAAGCGTCCCCAAGACCTCAAGAAGCACGAGAAGATCCACACCGAGGAGCACCATGCACAGCACAAGCACTCGAAGGCTATCACCGTTGCCGACCCTGCCTATTCGTCGAGGGTGCGCGGTGAGAACGACCGGCCCCGGACTCTCGTACCCCCTCCCAATCACCATGTCCCTGTCGCGCGCGCCAAGTCTTCTTCCCTTCCACTGTCCGACAGCTCATCTGGTATGTCGTTCGGTTTCCAATTGAACGCCTGGCGCTCATTAGATGATGCGTCAGGGCCCGACTTCGGTGTATTGCCTACACCGTCTCCGGAGCTCGGCTATGCCCCCGAGGCTATCGCTGCGCATAGCAGGAACCAGATGTACCGCGTCCAGCCACAGTTGCCGACATGGGAGGTGCTTGCGGACGAGCTCCCAAATCGCAGTGTACCTGTCAGCGGATCAAAGCGATCTTTCGAGTACACCGTCGATGACTTCTTCACTGATATGAAGAAGCGTCGCGTCACCCCGGCATACGACCCTCGTACGTGACTCCATAACACTCGTCCTCAAGTCTAGGAATACTAACACCTCGTGCAGACATGGCCGCTCGCCTGAGCACCCTCGCCTACCAGCAGTCTCTCAGTGCCACTACGAACAGCGCGCCTCCACCCGGACCTCCCTCTCAGACCGGCTCCTTCCACCTCGTTCCGTATCCTTTGACATCCGGTCGCCGGAAGAGCTCGCCGCCGTCAACGAGTTCTTGATCACTCTTGGCCGAGATGTATCCGGAGCGGGCGGACATCCCTCTCGTCACCAGCACTCACAGTCAGTTGCCCACGCCGCTGCTGAAGAGGCCGCGTTCTTCGATCCTGCAAACCTTGCACAGCTAGGCCTTGCAGGCATGCCGGGTGTCCCGTCTGCGCCTGGCCGGGTTCAGGCGCAGGTTACCACGGAGAATCCGGCTACGTCCCACTGAACGAGTTCTCACACCACGGACAATCATATCCCAGCAGGTCTTCTCAGCAGCCAATCCAGCCCGTCCAATTTGGGCTCTACCCCTCCGTGCAGGATATCGCTGGAGCTGCAGCGCCGCTGCCGTATACTACCAATCGTATGCGTGCACAACGTGCTTCTGCTACGGACGAGCGCCTTCTCTCGCTCAACCACTCCCCGCAGTTTCACGAGCAGGCCTATCATGCCCACAGTTATTCACACTACCTAACGCCACCTCTCGATCTTGGCCCGCCTGCGAATCCTGGCGCATCTCCTCTCTCCTCACACTCGGGCATGTCGACACCTCCGAACGCCACTCCGCCGCATATCCCGCTTACAGTGGCACCGGAGAGCGCGGCTGCGTTCGACTTTGTGAGGACTGGGCGCGCGCCGCCTCCCGTCCTGCAGCTCGCGCCTGCCGACTACAGTACGAAGAGTATGCGCCATGTGATACCCCTCAAGAGCGCTGGCCCGTCGAAAACGTCTACACCCTCCTCGGCCTCGCTCGCGAGTCGCCCAGAGCCCATGGAGCCAAGCTGGACAGGAGCGCGCCTCACATCGGCCTGCCTGCCCGGCTCACTGTGTCCGCTGCATCGTCTGTCGCGTCATCGTCTGCATCCATCGCCTCGAGCAAGAGCAACCCTCTGTACCCGCTGCTCACCTCGGGCGACGAGGAGTTCAAGCTCCCTCCCCTCAGCGCGCGCTTCCGCTCGCCTTCCCCGGCGTTCTCATCTTCGACGTCGTCCACAGAGTCATCGCGGGAGCCCACTGTGTCTCCGACGCTGTCATCGAACACGCTTGGCCCACGCAGCCCGTCGCCGATGGCTACGGACGCTGTTACACCCACGTACCCGACGCCGCCCTCGTCATCATCATCGCAAGAGCGTGTCGCGTACCCCGTCCTGCCTCCAATCAGCTCACTTGCCTCCTACGCGTCCAAGTCCGCGAGCCGGGAGCACTCTGAGGAGTTGGCGCGTGAGGTCGGCCGGATCGAGCTCGAGAGCTCAGGTCATGGCCGTGCGACGCGTGGCCCGATCACACCTGAGGAGCGCAGGAGACATGCGACGCTCGTGCGGGACCTCCTTGTTGCGATCAACATGGAGTACAGGCGGAAGCATGGTACGCCGCCGCCAACCACCGCGAACACGCAGACGCAGGAGTTGCGCGGCGTTGACCGCGAGGTGAGGGATGTCGAGATGATTGCTGTTTGAGTGGCGACGCCGCCGCTGGACCTTGTGTGCTTCGTATGTACAGGATAATGCGTCGCAGTATCTATTACTCTGTTGTACTTGTACGTCTTCGCGCTTCACCGTATGATACATCCTCCCAACTGCACTAGACTGTCTGCCGGAGTGTCCTCGGTGTAAGCATGGCACGCACGTGTGCTAAGATGGGGCGCTATGTTTGGGATAGCATCCGGCCCCGTGCGCAGCCTTGCAGGTGGGAGTCTCCGGACGTGGTTGCTTCTGAGTCGCCAACTCGTCAGCGCACTCGGGAATAGACGTGGATCTGTTCACTTTCGCAGGCGCCACCCGCGTACCCGTTGGTATATCAGGGGAGCCCCTCAAACACCGGTCGGTCTCGCCTGCTCCATGCACAAAACCTTGTGGTACTCGATCGCGAGACCAGCTCGAACGCACCCTCTTCCCCTCCACCATGGCTTTCGCACAGTTCTACTACGACCCGCGCTCGAGTTCGAAAAGCTACTCGATGACAACGGCGCACAGGCTCTCGCTGCAACCGCGGGCCTGCCAGTGCCGCCGGCGGTGCCGGAGACGGGAGGCGTAGCAGCGCAACCTATGGTGGCCGCTGCAGACAAAGTAGCGTATGTCGCGAAGTATCTGATGCGAGGGACTGCTCTGACAAAGGATGCAATAGCATGCCCTCCTCTGCTCAGCCGAGTGCAGTACCCCAGGCGAGCGGTGGTGGTGTTGCAGCCCGGTTCCCGCTGCTGAGGAGGTGGTCCTCTCGAGGATCGACGGGATCCTGATCGTCCCGTTCATCCTGATCAGTGATATGACATGTATTAGCGAGTGCTCCGGCACTGGTCGTTTGGTAAGATTGTGGTTTGCTGGTTAATGAACATCACATCCCGGAGAAGTGTACTTTGTTGTACCTGTACGATACCGCAGCGTTTCTGTCCGCCTCCCACCTCCCTACATAATACGAGGCGTGCAACAATTGCTAGCGTCGTCTGGCTGTATCATTACTCGTTCCTCCTCAACCGTGAACAAGCTTGGTGTATGCGGACCACCTACGAGCGTCTCCGTAGATGCTGGGTCGACTTCTGGTGACGTCAGATGTCTCCCCACATCGCTCGCGAACGCATATAAGCACTCTACGCGCACTCAGTTCTCCGACGTTCCATTCGCTACGACACGCTGTCCCACCATGCCCACCACCCGCGCACAAGAAGCTGCTGAGAAGCGCAACCTCAGGCCGACCAAGCCAGAGAGCACAGCCGCCAACGGCTCCGCCAAGACGGCATCTAAGGCGAAGTCGGCCTCGAGCAAGAAGCCGGCATCCACCAGGAAGCCAGCCTCGAAGAAGGCCGCAAAGAAGGAGGGAGACGAGAACCCCGCGCATCTTGGAGAGAAACGGGAGGCAGAGACTGAAGTGAAGGAGGAGGAGAGTGCGGAAAGGCCTCCCGCGAAGAAGGCGAAGACGGAGGAGTCTAACGACGCGGAGGAGACCGCGACCAAGAAGCATCCCATGGAGAATGCATACCAAACAGGTCCGTGACACTTGCGTTGCCGGATATGTTCTCGATTGCTGAATGCATGTTGCAGGCACGATTGAGCGCGGCCACATCTATTTCTTCTACCGGCCAAAAGTCGAGCTCGAGGAAGCTCACTCCCTCGACGACGTACAGAAGTTCTACATGCTTCTCATCCCTCGTCCACCGCAGTTCGCATCCGGTTCGGACCCTTCGGCCAATCAGGCGGGCGGAGATGAGGACCAGGAGATGAACCTCATCGAGGCCGGCGCAGATGCTGTTCCCGCCGCTGAACCCAAGGGTTCTAGCAAGAAGCGCTTCCGTCTCCTCATCCTGGGCAAGAAGGCGCTCCCTGATCCCGAGGCGAAGGGCTCGGGCAGGCACCAGGTGTTCTGGGCGACCGTTAGCACCGTCGGGGACGACCTCAAGAAGCTCGAGGAGGGTCTGGGAGCAAAGACGTATGAGACGAAGACCCGAGGTGAGTCGTCCCGACGCACGTCTGCGAGGAACGGAGGGCTGAGCCGTGAGTCATAGGAACACGCCACCAGGGCTCTGCCAGACTTGCCGCACGTGGAGCGTACGCCATCGTGAACAGTGATGCGCGCACGCCCTCGCAACGCGAGACGCACCTTGGATTCTATCTGTCGCACCCCTCCGGAGACCAGTTGGGCGAGGTCCAAGAGACACTGGGCCTTCACCAGGCGTCGTCGTTCGTCCTCCAGGTGAAGAACCCTCTTGCGCCGCCATCCGGACCAGGCCAGGTCGGTCTCCCCAAGGGTCGGCAAGCGGACTTCCCGGAGGACATCATGAAGAACGTGTTTGGAAAGGGCGGCCAGAGGGGACGAGAGTCCTACGGCCTTCGTTTCGCGCCGTGCGAGCGGAAGGAGATGCTGGACTACGAGGGCGCGGAGCTGCTGTTCATTGCCGCCAGGAGTGGAGAGGCAGGTCTGGAGCAAAGTTTGGGAGAGGGCAGGGGACAAGGCAAGTCCGAGAACATATTCTTGAATACACCTGAGCAAGCTAACACAGAGTTGTAGCATTGGAAGAGGTTGAGAAGAGCGAGAGCAAGGAGAGCATAGACCAGGTCATGAAGGAGCTTGCGATGGACGATAGCAAGGTACCTGCTGATCCTCTTGGGGGCGAATGGGCGTGATTGGCCTGCGTCGAACGGACTTCTTGAACAGAGTAAAACGGAAGAAGAACTCACAGATGTACAATATGGTGTAACATACTTTGGCTATAATTCGCGTCGTCTACTGTTGTTGCACCTGGATATTCACATATGGCCGCGGCAGACGAGGGTAAGGAAAGCCTTCGTAAAAGGTCGTGAGAGATACAAGGTATATCATACACTGTCCGATGCGCATGCAGCATGTCATTGTGATTCCGGTTCTTCGTTGTCCGTGTTGATCCTGAGCACCTTGACCCATTCCCGATAATTGAACTGTCCGTTCCTCGTAAATGGACCCTTCAAGAACTTGTCGATCTAGCCAAGGAGCGGTCAGCAGTTTCGTCGTAAGACACCACACCGCGCCTTCGCGCTCTCCACAAGCACGGACATGCAACTCACCTCATGCTCGTCCATCCGCTCGCCCACATCCCCGAGCCACTTCCGTATCTCGTCGCACTTCACGAAACCTGTGTCGCCCTCGTCGAAGCACTCAAAGGCCGCCAGCAGCTCCGAGTCCGCGTCAAAGTCGTACAGGTGCTCGCCCATCATCGTGAGGAACATGGGGAAAGTGATTCCGCGGTCCGAGCCCCCGTCGTCTGAGGGCCCGCGCGAGTGTGCCCCGCCACCGAGGCTGCCCCGTCGGTCTCCAGGCCTGTCAGCGAGAAGTTGGTCGAATGTTGAGCGTGATGGGGAGATGCCTATTGCGAGCGATGGAGGTACGGTTGGGGAGTGAGGACAAGAGGGACGCACTGAGCGGCTCGAACGTTGCTAGAGCACGGAAGGGAACGCACCAAGGGAGCTGAATATATGCTTGAGGTCCTGTTCGCCCACTATCCCATCTCCGTCGTGATCTATCAACGAGAACGCCTCGCGGAACTGCTGGATCTGCGGCGGGGAGAAGAGCGAGAACACGCCCGAGGGCTCGCGCCGTGCGCGTGACTTCTGCGCCTTCGTGAGCTTGGTCGGCGTGCTGGTAGGCGTAATGTCGGGTGAGAGGCCGTACGGGTAGCGGGACATGGCGACTGGGGTATGTACTAGGGACGTGCGGGCAAGCGGAGGACAACGGGATACGGAGGCAAGGTTCGGTTACGGACGCCAGATCAGACGCGTACTCAACGCTTCGAGCGCGGCGGCGTCCCAGAATGGAAGGTGTCGTGGTTCGAGAGCTACTAGTATGTATGCAGTACTTGTGCATACTTTGTGTCTTCTTTCTTACGACACGAAAGCAGACTATCATGGAGTGTAAGATATTGGAAGGGGAGGATGTTACACAGAAGTACTACCAGCTTTTCATGGCGCTCTGTCTACTTCAACCTTGCTTCGACTCTCCGCTTCTCAAAAGCTTAAAGTCTGAAGGCCCAATACCGTTCCGGAAGCCCGTGAACCAAGCATACGGGTCATAGTAGTGCTGTGACCTACTAACGCGTTGTTGGAGATTCCTCCTGCAGCACCTCTTAACCAGCTCCTCTGCATATCGATCCAGTGGAGTGCCCATCGCGCTCTGTCCTGGGTCGGTCTACTCACGTACGTATGATGACGACGTAATCTGCGTACAGCGGTGTCGGTGACAGTCTAACGCAGCTCAGGGGCACCGGTAGGGTTCCCCGTCTGCGGCATCATCAGCCCACCCAGCGGAACCAACATTGAATAGAAGCTGTTCCATAGTCGTAAAGTGTGAGGGAGGGCATCGCAGGTATACGTGTACGTATATATACTACAGTTACAAACGGCAACTAGATGTCGCTATACTACTATACCACACAGCCAAGCAGCCAGTATGCACAACACAGACGAACGGACAAACACAACGAAAGCACCCGGCGGACCAAGAGACAGAGGGACGGCGCCATAGGGATCGCTATCCCCACTCTCCTCCAGCTCCCGGGCGAGGAAATCGTCCTCGACCATGTTGTATTCGCTTCCGCCGTCCGTGCCGTCGTCATCGTCATCGTCGTCGTCTCCGCCGCCATTCAGCGGTGATGACCGCTGGCTTCGTGTGCTGCCATCGTCATCGTCGCTGCCCTTCTTCGGGGTGGTCTTCAGCTGCTCTGCCGTGATCGCCTCCTTCAGCCGCGAGGCACCCGATCGCTCCAAAGCGAGCTTCTTGCGCTTCGCAAGAGGGGAGCGCAGCGCATCCGAGTCGGCTCTGTTCAGAGAGGCAATATCCGACGGCGTAAGGCTTCGAACCCGCTTACGCTTTAATCGGGGTGACGACGTGGTACTGCTGAGGGTCACGACACACGCGTGAGCACGCACGTCAACACACGGTCCGTCGCAAGAACGCACCTGATGATACTGTTGGTCTCGTCCGTCCACGACCCATCATCCTCCGACATCCCACTCTTCACACTCGCGCCGTCCCCCTCCCCCTCCCCGTCGTCCTCGCTCTCGTTCATGGCCGCCTCGACCTCGTCGTTGATGGCGTTCCAGTCAACCTCGTCGAGCTCGAGCCCCTCGTCGTCCCCGGGACCCTGGACGCCAATCGGCCCGATCGCCCTCCCCGCGCCCTCGAGGAGTTCGTCCCAGTCATCTGCATCCGGCTCCGGGTCAGAACTGATCTGCTGAGGATCCGAATGAGGACTCGCAAGCGCCGCGCCGCTCCCGCCCTCCGTCGCACTCGGCGGCTCGGGTTCGACGAGGTACGGGGTCTCGTCCTGCCGCTGCCAGAGCGCGATCGAGTCGTTGAGCCACTGCACCCAGACGATCTTGATGTAGGGCATCTTGCGCGCCCGGTAGATCTTCTCGGTGCCAAGCTGTGCGCATATGGTGAGCTTCGTGGGGAGTCGATGTGACGAAGAAGAATACCTTGGCCGCGACTACATGCGTGATGAGGGGCGTGAGCTCGGTGTAGCATTCCGCTCCGAAGGCCGTTGCTGTCTTCCAGATCTCCGTGGTTTCCGGCCGCACGCCAGTGGGCACGATACTTGTGAAGAGTATGCGACAGCCCGCCAATGTATCCGATCGCATCCGCGGAATGATGGTCTGTGCTGTATCAGCGCTGGTTCTGCACCAATAATGCAACGAACATACCCGGACGTCGTACTCGACGGGAGCTTCGGGATGCTTCCCGTGCTTCTTCTTCGGCGACTTATGCTCATCTTCGGGCTTGCGGGCCTCATAGGCGGCGTAGAAACGCTCATGTACGAGATCCAGAATCTTGTGAAGACAGCTCGGCAAGCTGAATGTGGGACCAAACAGGGGCGGGACGTACCTTCTTGACCCTCTCAAGCTCCGAATCATCATTCTTGAGGAGCGCCTTGCGGACAGGCTTCTCCTTCTTGTGCTCAGGATTGTGCGGTCCGTCGCCATTCTGCGGGGCAGCAGTTTCCGGAGAGGCTCTTCGGCGTCCTTCGCCGCCTGATCAGCACTCTCATGCTGAAGCTCCTCCTGCTTCTTCGCCAGCGGGCGCTCTTCAAACTGAGCTTCAAGAGCAAGCGTGTTCTGGTTGAGCATCTCGTCCTGCTGTAGCGAGGCGACATCATCCTCTTGCGTATTTGAAGGGGAATTGTCGGACGACTCTAAGAGGTCTTCTTCTTCCAGGTCAGACTCGTCGTCGTCGTCGTCATCATCGGCATCAGGAGCGGGTTCTGTAGGTTCGGGTCCAGAGGGATCGGCCGTAGTGGGGGGTGGAGGAGGGGGTATCACGGGTGCTAATGGTTGCAGCTTGGGCAGGAATGCGGAGTTGATGTCGCCAATTCCGACGAAGAAGTCATCTTGCGAAGATGTGTCAGGTAAGGTGCCATCATCCTGGCGAGCGACTCACATGGTATGACCTTGACAAGGTTGGGGCTCCATTCCCAGACGTCTGCACGATCGTCAATGATGACCACCATGGACTGGTCGCATGGGAAGAGACGTTGCAAACTCTTCTGCGTCAAACCTCATGGGTCCATGTCAGCGCCACAGTTCGCGATGTCACAAGCGTAATGCTCACTGCCGCTCTCGTCTCTACTGAGGATCCGGTTACCGAAGATCTTGCCGCCAGGGTCGATGGCGGCGCAGACTTCCTCTGCGTAAGCACGCGTACCCATGGTATAAACGTGCATCTCATACTTGGTGGCCATGGTCTGCAGGAAGTCTAGCAAGCCAGGACTGCGGTCGCGTTAGGTGGACCGCGATGAGCACATTGACGACAGGTACGTACCGCGGCTTGATATAGTACATGCAGCCCTCCTGCTCGATGTGCTTCTCCCTCCCCTTGCCCTTGTTCCGCTGATGCGGTTGACCGAGCGCCTCGGGGCCTAGCCTGAACTTCTTGACGTCCTTCAGTGCTTCCCAGTTGGGGTTGACTTCGTCATCCGCGTCGGCTTCGGCTTCACCAGGTTCAAGCTCCTTCTCCTCCGTCCCAGCAGCCTTCTTGGCCTGGCGCGCTTCCCAGGCCTCACCCTCGGCGATCCACTCGCCAACGGTGGGATCGACGGTGGCATGGACGATGGTCTGATCGAGATCGACGATAAGGGAGAGCTTGCGGGAGCGGTAGAGGTGCTGTGCGGTCTCCTGCTCTATGCGCTGGGCTTCCTCGAGGGAGACAAGGGGACCGTTGGCAAGGTGCGTCATCTGGATCGACGCACGGGACGCGTCCGAGTACCCGGTGTAATCATAACTGAGAACGGACATGAGACGAAGGTACCGTACGCGAAGGACCCGACGCGCGGATGGGTAAGCACGAACCTTGTCATGTCCTTCCCACAGAGACAACAGAGCCCGCCGAGCTGGACGCCATGTTTGCAGGGCTCGAGGATGTGGAGAGCGGGGGACTCGCGAGCGCGACGGTGGGAGATGGTGTCGCCCTTGGCAATGGACCATCTGGAGACGGTGCCCTCGACGGGAGAGTCCCAGGTGCCAAAGCGGAGTTCGGGGCGCGCGTCGGGGGCAGTATGTGTGAAGGAGTAGTCGAGGAGGCGGGACCCGCGCTGGACGTCGGCGTTGGGCTGGACGGCGAGGGAGACGACCTTGATGGGGTAGGGCAGCGAGGGCGGGAGGAAGAGCTCGGAGGGGGAGGACATGGACAGTGCTGTCGGCTAGAAACTGGCCGCGCGCAGGCTATATCCGCGCCGTATGAACAAGACTCGGAGGACGCAGCACAATCGCTCCCAACGCCCTCCCCGATCCGGCTCCCGTCCCGGAGACGCTCGCCCTGTTGCCCCTTGTTTGGCGACTGCCTCATCCGTCACTCAACGCCAGCGATGGTCCAGGCTCGCCCATTCGTGGCTTCCGCGCGCGGGCCCAACTCGATGCTCACCAGCTGTGCCTTGTGGCGTCACGAGGCATGTCTGATGGCGATGACCGTTGATAGCTGTTAATCCAACCTCGGCTAATCCTGATACCTTGCTCTCATCGACGATGTCCAGCGACACCAGCAAGGTCGTAGTCCTTGTTACTGGATGCTCGAAGGGCGGTATCGGCTTCGCGCTGTGCGTATGGCCTCATCTTCCTGTGACTTCATGCTAACTGTGTGGCAGCTCTGAGGAGTTCGCTTCAAGGGGATGCATCGTCTATGCTACCGCTCGTAGAGTGGAAGCAATGGACGGCTTTCTACATGGAAACGTCAAGAAGCTCGCGCTGGACGTCACGAAAGACGACAACGTCAAGGAGGTGGTGAATACGGTGATCCACAACGAGGGCCAGATAGATGTGTTGGTGAACAATGCTGGGATCTCGAATACCGGTCCGTCCACTGTCCCAAGCGCCTGTGGTTTCAAAGTACTGATCGAATGGGCGCAGGACCCCTCGTCGATATCGACATGCAAGAATTCATCCACACATATGATACGAACGTCTTCTCGGTCATTCGTATGGCCAAGGCCGTCATTCCTCATATGGCCTCCCGTAGACGCGGTACAATCGTCAACATCAGCTCCATAGACGGCGAAGTGTGAGTGGTCCTCATACCAGTACTATATTAGTCCCTCACGCACCGCTCCCTAGCCCCATCCCCTTCGGCGGTCTCTACTCTTCGAGCAAAGCCGCGGTACACTCCATCACCGACGTCCTATACATGGAATGCACCCCGCTCAATATCGACGTCGTGCTCGTCGCCCCAGGCGGCGTCAAGTCCAACATCGTCGCCAACCAGGGCGGACGTCTCCACCTACCCCCTGGGAGCCTCTGGAGCGACTACATCGACTCCATGTTAAAGAAGATGGACTCCAGCCAGAGCTCCCAGCCGATGCCCACGGATGTCTTTGCTCGAAAGGTTGCCGGTGCTGCCCTCCAAGCACGCCCTCCGAGGTATCTGACCCTTGCGTCGATGTCGGGATGGAACCGATTATTCCAATGGTTACCTCGTGGTTGGGTCCTACGCTGGTTCTGGAGGCAGATGGGAGAGGGGCCGAAGAAGGCGGCCCATACCCGGAGGAGATCACAATGATTGTAAGCCTCGTATGCTCGCACATCTGCCATTGTTCACTGTGCGTCGATCGTAACTATGAGAGTGGAGTCAGGGAGAGCGTAACAGAATTGACTTCGACCAGTCACCAATTGCGGGGCTAACGACGAGAAGTGCATTGCCAGAATATACGCGCCGTCCTCAGCCCGCGAACCAGGCCATACTCGGCTTAACCTGGCTTCACAGACTCACCCATGTTGAACAATATTCTGAATCTCGACCTTTGCGTCGACACGCTCGCAGTGCCTGATGGCGAGCGCCCGCCTTCTGGCTTATCAATCCCGACAACGGGCTTCTCGAGAGCACGCATCGCATGAACCGCCCGAGCCCGCCCGTTACTAAGCCTGCGATTCTCCGAGTTGAGGCGTCTCATACCCCCAACTTGCAGGTCCGTCATCCCGGTTACCTGCCTAGTGAGCGGCGGTTTTCAACATCTTACTACCGCCCTGCCGAAGAAATTCTCATGTTCAACGCGGAAGACATATATAAGGGGACTCCTGGTGTCCAAAGGTGGAGTTTCTACTACAGCCTTCTCCCCCCTCCGACCTCTCATAGGTCATAGTCACAAACCATTGGGCGCTCCACAAGTATGTCAAATCCTCAAGTAGTCGTCATTACCGGGTGCTCCGAAGGCGGCATCG
Source organism: Cerioporus squamosus (assembly GCA_022592435.1). NCBI lineage: Eukaryota > Fungi > Basidiomycota > Agaricomycetes > Polyporales > Polyporaceae > Cerioporus > Cerioporus squamosus. Next base: position 40,299 of record JABYQS010000095.1, on the reverse strand, counting down.
GGTTCGCACTGTGAGTAGACCTCACAACTACGTCCGTCAGTTATGCATGGTCGTAGCTGACACTTCTGTTCTAGATGTCAGGAGTTCGCGTCGAGAGGCTGCAAAGTCTACGCGACTGCGCGGAAGTTGGAGTCTATGGCTGCGTTGACCCATCCGAACATCGAGCGTCTGCGCATGGACGTCACGGACGACGCCAGTGTCAAGACGGCGATCGCGCAGATCGTCGAGAAGGAAGGGCGCATTGACATGTTGGTCAACAACGCTGGAATGACGTGCACAGGCAAGCATGACTTACTCTGGCTTACCGACAGAGCGGGATAGGGCCTGACCGTATTTGCAGGACCTGTCATAGACTTGGACGATGAGCGCATTGAACGGACGTTCGATACCAACGTCTTCGGAACCATCCGCACCTCTCGAGCCGTTATCCCTCATATGGCTGCCCGCAAGAGCGGGACAATCGTGAACATTGGCTCGTTCCTCGGCGAGCTGTACGTCGATCTCTTCGTCATTCGCAGAGTCTCGGGCCTGACCTTGCGCTCACAGGGCCTATCCTTTCGCGGGTGTATACTCCGCCTCCAAAGCTGCGCTTCACTCGATCACCGACGCGATCTACATGGAATGCCTCCCGTTCAACATCTTGGTCGTCCTCGTCTCTTCGGGAGGGGCGCGCTCGGACATCATCAAGCGTGAGAGCCAGAACGCGGGCCCGCCCCCGACAACGCTTTACACCGACTACGTCGACGTCATCGCCGCTCAGTTCGACCCGGCGCGCACTTCGGCCGGCACACCCCTGGATGTGTATGCGCGGGGACTCGTAAGCAAGGTGCTACGGAAGGACCCTCCGAGATACTTCTCCATAGGATTTGGGAGTACGTTGGTTTGGTTATTGCGGCAGTTCCCGAGAGGATGGGTTTACCGGCTACTCTGGAACCAGACGGTGGAGAAGGAGAAGGCGAAGTTTGCAAAGGCGAAGTAGATACGTACTTCTAGGTGGAGGAGCGCAACCCAGCGATAACACCAGTCTGGAGTGTTGCCGTCTACACGACCTGCCCATATCCCAACAGCGTGCTCGTCACCGTCCTACTAGTATCTGACGAATCGTCGCCTGTGCCATAATGTTTACATCCATGTAATCCGACAGACATCCAGAAGTACATACACGACGGGTATCCGGTAAGACAGTGATACAACGCTAGAGAGTCGGGCCCTGGACCTCCTCCAGGTGCGCCTTGTACAATTTCCATAACTTAGAGACCTTGCGACCCGTGACATCCTTGAACACCTGCTCGTCATACTCTTTGTCCTTCAAGCCTTCGTTCAGCTCTTTGATGGACCCGTCTCCGTACCGGCCCTCGATCCACTCCAGGAAGTAGGCAGTCTTCTGATAGCCACCATCCCAGTCACCGTCCGTCTCCCGCTTCCAGTGCGGGGGAGCGTGTCCGGCGTTCAACCGCACCCAGTCTGCGGGCCGCGCAATGCAACGGTGAGTTCGACAGCATGTGCTCGAGCGGGGAGCCGCAAGAATAGACAAACCTGCGATACCCTCAATCAGGCCGCCGGGACACTTTCCCTGCCCGTTGTATTGGTAACAGTGGACCATCTCGTGGACGAGGACACCGAGGATCTCGTCCTTGGCGCGTGACTGAGAGTTGCGAATGTGATCGAGCGAGAAGTGGATCTCCTTGTGCGTCGGAGAGCCGAAGGTGTGCGCGACGCCGGGCATGGGCCGGAGGACGAGCGTAACGCATTGAACACTGGCGGCGGCGGCGCGGGCACCCGCGGGGAAGCGTCATACGGACGACCAGCGTGACCGCGGAGAAATGGTTTCCAATGGGCGGTGACGGCATCGGAAGGAGTAGCAGGCGGATATAGGAGGGCGACTGTGTCAATCTGACGCTGTTCTGATAGCATGGAATACATGGCTCACTCTCTTGGGACGGATTCTGGCGTGTAGAGCCAGGTGCACACCGTGACGACGGCGTTCCGCAACGCCTCGTCTGGACGGATGTGGTCGAGGAAGAGCTTTGCCCCGGGATGGGCGATGTCCTCAATCCGGAGGTTGAACGTTGGAATTGGCCATTGCGGCTCTGGGTCGTGCGGAGGTGGTGGTGGCATGGAAGAGCGAGCCCGGGTGGTTTGTTGCCACAACGGACGACGCACATCCACGCCGCCACATTTGGCTGTGCGATCGGCTGATGGGTTGTCGGAGAGTGTGACATGGCGTCACATCAAGTTCGCTGCTTGCCTCCTGCCGCCATCTTCGCTGCGAGCGCTGGGCGAGCTCCCGTTCGTCCCGCGAAAAGGCCAAAACGAGCTTCGCATGCACCTTGACTTCATCTTCTGACCGCTTCAGCTGACCTTCTTCGATGCTCTTGCTGCTCTTCGCTTTCCCTGCGAGCCGCTCCATGCTCCGTCTGCTCTGCCAGTAGGCCAGATTGCCTCCGACCAGGCTTTAAAAGTTGGCGAAGAAACGATGGAGTTGCTCGCTGATCTCCGTCTTGAGCTTCCTGCCTCTCTGGATGGCGAACGGGCTGCGTCGTCTGTCTACGCTACTCGCCGCGGTTGCGGTGGGCACAACCTCTGTTCGGGCGTACGGCTTCCCAGATTGCGTCAATGGGCCTCTCGCTAACAACACAGTCTGCGATACAACGAAAGACCCCATAACCAGAGCTCGGGCCCTGATCGATCTGTGGACAGACGAGGAGCTGACGAACAACACTGTCAATGCCTCTCCGGGTGTTCCTCGTCTCGGTCTTCCAGCGTATAACTGGTGGTCCGAAGGTCTTGTATGTGATAACCTTCGATAGCGTAGACGTCCAAGGTTGACATGCATTCCAGCATGGCGTTGCCCAAAGTCCCGGTGTCACCTTCGCCCCCTCGGGCGAATTCAGCTATGCCTCCTCCTTCCCCCAGCCTATCCTCATGGGTGCAGCTTTCGACGATCCTCTCATTCAGGCCGTAGCTACTATCGTGAGTACTGAGGGTCGGGCCTTCAACAATGCTGGTCGTGCTGGACTGGACTACTGGACACCGAATATCAACCGTGCGTACCTGTTTGCGATGACGTCATACATCGTTGCTGATTGGTACACAACCAACAGCGTTCAAGGATCCTCGCTGGGGCCGTGGGCAGGAGACACCCGGAGAAGATCCCTTACATCTGCAGCAATATGTCTACAACCTCATCGTAGGCCTCCAAGGGGGAGTCGACCCGAAGCCGTACTTCAAGGTCGTCGCCGACTGCAAGCACTTCGCTGCATACGATATGGACAACTGGGAGGGTATCGTGCGCTATGGCTTCGACGCTCAGGTCACCCAGCAGGACCTGTCCGACTACTACCTCCCCCCGTTCCAGACGTGTGTCCGCGATGCGAAGGTCGCTAGCGTGATGTGTTCGTATAATGCCGTCAACGGGATCCCAGCATGCGCGAATAGCTTCCTTCTTCAGGACATCCTCAGGGATACTTGGGGTTTCACGGATGACAGATGGGTGACGAGTGACTGCGACGCTGTCCAGAACATCTACACTCCTCACAACTACACCGACAATCCAGCACAGGCGGCAGCGGACGCGCTTCTCGCCGGCACGGATATCGACTGTGGCACGTTCTCATCTACCTACCTTCCAGATGCTCTGGCGCAAGGCTTGATCAACTCCACCGATCTCAAGAGAGCTGCCGCCCGCCAGTACGCTTCGCTCGTCAGGTATGCGCACATTACCCAGGCTATGGTGCATATGCTAAGTTGTTGCGCAGGCTCGGTTACTTCGACCCTCCCGAGTCTCAACCGTATCGACAGCTTGGATGGTCGGACGTGAACACCCCGGAGGCGCAACAGCTCGCTCACACCGCCGCGGTGGAAGGCATGGTTCTGCTGAAGAACGACGGCGTCCTCCCACTCTCTAAGCGCATTCGCAAGCTCGCGCTCATCGGGCCTTGGGCAAACGCTACCAGGCTCCTACAAGGCAATTACTTCGGTGTTGCGCCATTCCTCGTCAGTCCGCTGCTTGGTGCACAGCAGGCCGGCTTCGAGGTCGAATACGTCTTCGGGACGAACGTGACCACCCGCAACGACACGAGCGGTTTCCCAGCTGCAGTGGCCGCCGCGAAGCGAGCGGACGCAGTTATCTTCGCCGGAGGTCTCGACGAGACAGTTGAGCGCGAGGAGGTCGACAGGTTGAACGTAACATGGCCCGGGAACCAGCTTGACCTTGTCGCGGAGCTGGAGCGCGTGGGGAAACCTCTAATCGTGGCGCAGTTCGGTGGAGGACAGCTCGACGACACGGCGCTGAAAAGCAGTCGCGCGGTACGTCATGTCTTTGTCTGGGCATGTCGCATATGTGCATATGCGTCCTGGTCCCCGCCCTGTGACCGACATATCTGCGACCACTGAACTGATATTCGTCCCATTTCATGCAGGTCAACGCGATCATCTGGGGCGGATACCCCGGTCAGAGCGGCGGCACAGCCCTCTTTGACATCCTGACAGGCAAGGCGGCGCCCGCAGGCCGCCTCCCCATCACGCAGTACCCCGCAGCGTATGCCGATCAGGTCCCGATGACGGACATGACGCTCCGTCCGAGCTCGACGAACCCGGGTCGCACCTACAAATGGTATACCGGCACCCCCGTCTTCGAGTTTGGCTTCGGCCTGCACTACACGACATTCTCCTTCGCATGGGCAAGTGCTCCGCGCGGTCTCACGACTTCATACAGCATCGCGCAGCTCGTGTCGAAGGGCAAGCAGAGCGCCGCGTTCCTTGACCTCGCGCCGCTCGACACGTTCGCGGTGCGCGTCACGAACACGGGGAAGGTCACCTCCGACTACGTCGCGCTCTTGTTCGTTAGCGGGAGCTTTGGCCCTGCTCCTCATCCGAACAAGCAGCTCGTGTCGTACACGCGCGTGCACGGGCTCGCACCGAAGAAGAGCTCCGTCGCGGAGCTGCCAGTGACGCTGGGCGCGATCGCGCGCGCGGACGAGAGTGGGGCGAAGTGGGTGTATCCGGGGACGTACACAGTGGCGCTGGACACGAGCGGCGAGTTGAAGCACACGTTCGTGTTGACTGGTCAGGCCACGAAGATTGCGGATTGGCCTTCTGACTCGAGCTCTTGAGTTTATCTGTAGTCCGTTAAGGGCATGTTGGCGCGTAGCATGCTCGCGTTTGTGACCAGCATAATGTATCCGGTCAGATAGCTGTACTTGTCGCTTGAATAGCATCCCACTTTATTTCAACCCAATACATGGTACAATACATACAACTAAGTCCGCACGAATACCAGACAGCCGATGATTTACCAAAGGAAGGACAAGTATCCAGATAAACGAAAGTATCAGAAATGCGATAAATACTGACACCCGATCTTAACCTGTCAGGAACCCGACTTCAAGTTGATTTACTGGTCACTGGGATCGAGCGCGTTATAGATGGGGCAGAGGTCAGACCATGCCTGGGGCACGGGGTTCGCGGAAGCGACGTCGGGGATGTCCTCTGCGAATACGACCGCAAAGCCGGCGTCGAGGTGGAAGTCGATGTGGCAGTGGAGGAACCACGGGCCCGGGTTGTCCGTCTGGAAGCGGATCGTGACGTTGTCCCCAGGCGTACCCGTACTCACGACGTCGCGATAGACGGGGTTGTCGTAGTTGTAGACTGTGCTACCTGCGCTGCGGACGACAGCGAAGGCGTGCTAGAGGGAGGGCACGTTGTGAGCATCAAGTCGGTCGGCTTTGGGCAGTACGAGGGGACTTACACCGTGCAGGTGGAAGGGGTGGGGGGCACCGGGAGCAGCGGCGGTGGCCGGGAAGGTGAGCTCAATCGAAGAGTTAGACGGGAGTGCGTAGACACTGCCGGAGGGGAGGAGGTCCTGGGCCGAGTTGGCACCGGAGATAATCTGCAGCAGGACCGGGACACTCGGGGGAGTGAAGGTGGCGCCGTTGATGGAGAAGTCCGTGCCATTCTAGAGAAACAGTGGTTAGCGAGATACAGGGCTGAGCATAGGAATATACGCACAAAGTTGAACGCCAGGTTGAGGTTGAAATCGGCACCACCCTGAGTGGGGTTGCCGGGCTGGAGGCACATGAGTTATTGTGAATGGCCTTTCAGCCACTGGGAGAGGCTACGTACCACTGGCGTGGGGGTGAACGGGTGAAGGTCAGTCTCCAGAAGCAGGTTCGTGCCGGTCTGATTCGTGGTAGGCTCGATAGCGGGTGCGCCATCGTAACGCAAGATGGCCGAGTTGATGCCACCGGCGAAACCGGTGTTACCGAAGTTCGGATTGGCACGGACCCAGTAGTTGTCCACAGGCTGATCGGCGGTCAGCTATGAAGCGATCCAAATGTCAGCATGAATTTGTGAAGACTGCTATGCATTGAAGTAAACATACCACAAACGAATAACGCTGAGCAGCGAAGATCTGTATGGAATCAATCCCAGTAACAGGTTGGGTGCTGATACCGTCGGCCTCAATGACGGTCAGCTGGTGGCCGTCAATGCTGAAGGTGTAGTTGGGGTCGCACGAGATCGACACGAGACGGAACCGATACCTGAGGAAGTAGCGGTTGAATATTGTTCATGATTGAGAATTCAGTGCATGACACATACCGCTTTCCCTGAGTGACGCTGATGACAGCCAGATCGGCCGTCGGGGTTGAGGGACTACGACCAAGACCATTGATGAGGTTCGAGTCAGAACTGGGCCTGAATGTCATATCCGAGTGAGCACGTGTTTCGGTGAATGGATCGAGTTACGTACGGGAACCGCGGACCGAGCTTGGCAGCAACATGATACCAGTCGGCCAGAGTGATGACGGTCGAGTCTGAGAAGGCTCGTCAGACCATACCCTGGAGACCCCACGTATAGGAGACAATTACCATCGTCGACGTCGTAAAGGCCGAGGTGGGGGTCGGCGGGATCGTACACGACGAACGGACCCCTCAGACCATCACAGTACTGAGTGGACAGATGGCTGTGGTACCAGAAGGTGCCTTGGAAGATACGCGACATCAGAGAGTATAAGGAAACCGTCGGCTGAGGTGACTCACCAGCTTGGTCGGGCACCTGGAAGTCATACAGGAAGGAGTTTCCGCTGGCAATCGGGCACTGGTTCACGAAGGCAGGACCGTCAGCCCAGTTGGTGCCTTTCTGGAAGAAGCCGTGCCAGTGCTAGAGGAGGTACATGTTTGAGCGCTCAAGCAGGGGTTAGAACAATCCCGCCACATACGATACTAGTAGTCTTCAGCATGGTGTGGTTGGTCATCTGATTGACGAGGTTCAACTGGAAGCGGTCCCCCTATCAAAGCGGCGGTAAGCACGGTGAACTCAGAGGTGAGAGGACTTCAAGTGACATTGCCCTACCTTCTGGCCGGTGATGAGCGGCGCGGGGAACACACCATTAACCACGACCGCGGCACGGTTAAAGCCATCGGGGCTGATGTTGGCATCGGTGACAGTGAGGTCGGTGACAGGGCCAATGGCAGCATAGGCTGAGACGGCGAAGAGGAGGGTGACGAAGGAGAGTAGGGACTGGAATCTTGCCATTGTGCAAGAAGGGAGCTGCGGCTCAGGTACTCAAGTGGGTCTCGAGTTGAGTGAGAGGGATCCGAGCCTGCATCCTTTATACCTGTCCCCTCGGTGGACGCCCTAGCGTAGATGTACAAGCATCTAGAGTCATTGCAGTCGGCGCCACGTAGCGGCGGTCCTCGAGATTCTGCCTTGTTTGGTACGCCCATGGCTGTGGTACGCATTCAATCATGGTCGCCCTGGAAAGCGGTCGTCGCGCGAAACCTTCGGTATACGTGAGAGCGATTTGAGACTGACGACATAACCTTACCTCTCACGGAAGCTCGTTGCGCGCCCCGAGTACTGTCGGTCTACAAGTGGCATCCGGATTGGTACAGCTCGGTGCCGGTGGAATGCGCCTGGATGGAATGATGGAAACCATCTGTCTGGACCTGAAGGGCGGTACTCGCGCGAAGGGAGGGATTTACGTGGGACTATAGCCTTGCGCAGTGATGCCCTCCGCATTTACGAGCAATATTTTGAGCAATATCTGCGACCAAGCAATGCAGTCGAGCGTCATGAAGTCGCCGCCCTGCTGCGTTGATGGTGAGCGCATCCACTGACAAACAGCATGATCGTTCCTGTCAGGCTTGGAGGTCAGGGATCTACCAAACAAATCAAGGAGGGCAGCTGTCTCACGGCGGGATGAGCATCTGCATGAGCTGCCAAAGTTACGGGGCATCGTTCGAGCGGCCGACGTGGATGGCCGGTGCGTGAGACGACTGGGCGTTGTCCGCACAGTTAGCGGTGGAATACAGTCGAGACCTAGGCGTCACTGAACACGGAAATAGAGCGTAGGAGCGGGCGCAGGGATGAGAGGATGCTGAGGTGGGAGTCCGGACGAAGTGGCCAACCTGATCCGTGCTGTCTGCGCGAAGTTCGAACAAACAAGCCTTCCATATCGGGACTGCCCTCGGCACTCTGCGACCCTTTGCCGAGCGCCCGACGCGTATTGCCTCCGCCGACTCGGACTCTACTATTCCAAGCTAATTTCTCCCCTCGACCTCGACTAGCTACCATCGCCGTTTCACTCAACATCTCCAAGCTTCTAACTCTGGCTAGTGTGCTCACCATAAGTCAGACTTATATTGTAATGATGAGGGACTGTGAGAATTTCTCAACGATGAGAGCAACTGTCACTGATCTAGTCCGTTGACCAATCGCCACCCGTACTCCCGCCCATTTGCTTCGGTCGGTCTCCAGGACTGCAAGCATACACGGTTCGTGCATCGAGTCTTCCGACTGCACCCGGACGTCAGAGTCTATCCACTTGTTACGCCGAAGCCTGGGCCAACAACGCTGGGTCACTACCAGTCCGTGCCGTTCGTAGTCGTCCATGCAAGTCTTTGTCAGGGTCAACACGCCGAAGCTTCCTGTGCCTTGTTGCGGCTTGATGCGTTTTCCTGAACCTCTACAGGGTAATCGCCGCCATTACGTCTCTACCGTCCAACCATCTCTTCCCTCGCGGTGAGTTCGTAGCCCCGTTAGCCTTGGTCTTGGTACACGACAGCTCATTCCAATCGCGCAGCAATCCGTCTCGCGTGGGATGCAGCCATGCTACCACGCGGTCTTGAGTGTGAACGAGGATGTATAGGGATGCATTCCCGCACTAACCTTTAGACGTGCAATGACGGCCTGTGCGTGATTTGCCTCCTACTCTGAATACCTGCCTAATGCGTTTCATCTTTCTCTTGACACAGACGAACCCATGATCTTTAGAGCGAGAGGCAAGGGAAACCAGGGCATCTAGCATTAAACGTCGGATACGATTGGCTTGAGAGATCATTGCCCGCCAGGGATGTCCTCTGGTGCGTGCGACCCAGTCACCGCGTAACTTTGACTGAATGGTCCTCTGCACGCAGGTTTTCTTCTGACATTCACCACTCAGAACTTCACTTACGACAAGTGGGTCGACTTCCATGCTCATGCTCACGATGAGCAATTTGCGCGAAGACTTCAGCGGCGCACGGAGATACTGTCGTCTGGATCGGGGCTGCCGATGAAGGTACGTCGCTCACGTACCGAGCAGCCGTCCTGCTTCCAAGTCCGTCGCGAATGACCCTCAAAGTCTGTCCTATCATCTCAGGCACAAGTCGGGGGTACGGCCTCCGTTCCTTCTTCACACCGCGCTCCCCTTTTCGGGCCATTCATATGTTGTTCGGCGCGAGGCGCCCCCACCGACCCGACGGTCGTGGTCACCCAGCAGCGCCTTCACCCACACCAACGTCCACACATTCCCACAGAAGACCCCCAGGCCTCTCTTTACCCGCAGCGGCCACACGTTCCATGGCGGCCAGAGCGTCGGGGAGAGCGCTTCCGCCTTGACGTCCGGCTGCCCAGAATGATGCATCCGAGGTTTTTCCCATGGATGAGAGCGGCGCGGCGCGACCTCCGCCCTTGCACCAATTAAGCACTGTGTCGCGGTCCAAACGTCTCATCCGCGCTCTGCCCGCCGCGATGGTGATTGCTCTGCTGATCCCAGACCCCACTGTGCCGGACCGCAATGACTCACGGGTCGGGCGTTCCGGTAGGTAACGTACTCAGATCTGTATCGACTGGCGGTCACATCAGAACTTACGTTACTCTGCTAGGTGGTTCCTCGCAGCATAATCCTAAATCCATAATTCTTGCCACGGCGGCGGGCTGATGCGTCCGTCGGAGCGGTCCCGACCTTACTCGGCATGCTGCTACCAATACCCCTCCCTTGGAGGCTACTACGGTAGGCATTCCATGCGCTCGACATCGCCTGTGAACGCTGACTGACTGTCCTAGGCCGAGTACCCACTTCCGCTCCCGCGTCCAAGCGGGACGTAGTCATATGGCCCGGATGGCGAATTGCTGAGCAGCGTCGGAGCACTGGAGGATGTCCGACCCACAAGTCCAGGCACATCTTGCGAGTACGCGTAACTCGTATGTGTACCTGGACTTGAACATATTCGACCTTACACAGCTCGATTAGTATGACTCTGGTACGGGCGTTGCCTCGTGCTACCGTCAGCTCCGCAACGCCTCGGGGACTGGTGAGTAATCTCCTGCAGTGGCTACGCAATTGCACCTCGTCAGCTCAATTGTTACTCGCAATCACCTATGCAGCGCACGGCAGCCGTGCAGAGTCATTGTACATTCGTTCCGCCAACTTCATCGCTCCCAGCCCGTCCCACGCCCACCCGCGACCACCGCGTCTCTGGCCATGGGATCGACACACTGCCCCCGCCGCGCACACGCCCAGCTGTCTCCGCAATACGCAGGATACGCTCGGTTCTTGCGTCACACCCGGAACTAGCCCGCCACCTACCATTACAGTCGCAAAACGCGTCTGCGCAGGAGATGTCCGGTGACGGCGGCACGTCCTGTCACCCTCACAGGGCGGCCAGGCACACCACTCACCGATGTCGGCACACATCGATGTCGGCACACATGGGTACAGTGGGGCCGCTGGGGAAACCACTCCCGTGAGAGGCGAGATGCAAGACCGAGGCGCGGGCGGGGCAGCTCTATCACCGTCGCGGTTGTGGTCTTGGGTTGGATTGGACTGCGGGTATCCCCGCCGCTCTCTCTGCGATTTGGGTCTAACCTCGAGTGCTGAGTTTAACATACTTACTGTATCATCTTGACAGGCACCGACGCCGCTGACTACTTCGCCGAAGCGGTCTACGTGTACTGGACCTCTTTGGGACTTGGTCCGCGGGAGCCGAGACGAGTCGCGGATGCTGGTCAGCAAGGCCCGACGTGAGCATTCCTGGTCACGTCAGACTGTTCCGACAGGCCGAGACATCGCAAAACTGCGCCGACGGACACCAGACGACGTGCAGGCGCCACATATGCACGTCGCGTTCGCGAGGGTTCAAGCGTTCATGGCCGACGAGTTTTGCTCATGGACCAAGACCTCACGGACGATGGGCAGCAACGCCCGGCGTGAGCATTCCTGGCTACGTCAGGCCGTTCCGACAGGCCAAGACATCGTAGGATGCGTCGACGGACACAGGGCGGCGCGCGGTCGCCAGATGAGAACGTCCCGTTCGCGAGGGGCCGCGACGGTTTAGACGTTCATGGGCGGGCGAGGGTTTTCACTCATGGACCAAAACCTTACGGACGATGGGCAGCAACACCCCTGGGCACCTCAACCGCTGCGACAAGCCGAGACATTGCAGGGCTGCGCAGACTCCCGACCGACGACGACGCGCAGGCGCCATATACGCACATCCGTTCAATGGAGGACCACATGTATGGCAGTGTCCTACTCTACGCCAAGGAGCCTCTCCATTCAAGGCGCATCGTCGCGGCGCGGCAGCCTGAGGCAAGCTTGTCGAGCTGTCAATGACATTTGCTACGGCCCACCGTTACCGAGGCCGCCCAGGACTTGCGCAGCATGATTCACGGATATGTCTCCGCGTTTCAGCAGCAAAGCCTGTTCCGCACGCAACCCGCTCATATGCCTCCATGCGGCCGGGACAATACCTGGGCCTTCCCTCCGTTCTACCGTCACTCTGGTCCTCGAAAGCGGTGAATGGACGTTTCCTCGGTACTTCGGCGATTGAGCTTGCGTGAGTCACCTCTGATACAAGACCGACGGACGCAATGCAATGTACGTTAGTAACGAGTAGAGTACACGGTGTGCCGTACAAATACATGATGTTAGGATGCTGAGATGACCGGGGCGCGGCGGCGTACGGATGTAATGCTCGGCGTGAACAAGAATGGTGGATATAAGGCATCCTCACGGGTATCGTGACTGTCTGTGCAATGTGCAGCCTCCACTCCAGCCGTACTGGCAACAATGCGAATGCCGGGAAGAGAGTGCGCTGGGCGGACACCCGCAGGCACATGACCTGCCGGCAACCTAGTCCGAAGAACTTCGAGCGAGCGAAGATCAGCACTGTCAGGTCCGCATCAGCGACGTGTGCTTCGGACAACGTCACCGAATATGACGGCATACTGGCAGGCGCGCCAACAGATGCAGGTCCTCTGCAGCCTGGGAGACGGGTTTAAGCCATACGGGAGAGAAGGCTGAGAAAGAGAAGGCGACGCACCGTGCGCGCGGCGGGTGCTATCGGATGCCGGCAGCAGCCTCGAGCCTGGTCACCTCCTCCAGGAGGGCGTCCCTGCCCTCCTCGAGCCAGTGGATGTACTCCCTGGCGCGGAAGAGGATGCCGCTCTTGCCCTTGGTGCCCCGTCCACGGCTCCCGCTGCCCTTGGGGCGGCCCCTGGTTGGCATGCCAGACCCTGGGGGCGCACCGGCGGGGGCGAGGAGAGTGGTGAGCTGCAGGTAGCCGTCGCGGATCGCGTTGCGGCGTTTCTGCTCAGACATGATGTGGTTTAGCCTCTTCTGGGGCGTGGAGAGGAGGGGCTTGACGCGGGAAGCTCCCGACGGGTCGAGCGATGACGGGGATGCGGAAGATGAGGGAGAGCGGCTTCTGGAGCGCAGACGGGGCTTGGTATCGACTGACTGGGTATACAGAGATGCATGCGGGGGTTGCGAGATGGGCTGGGGCTGCGGAGGGGCCTGTGGCCGCTGCTGCTCCGGCTGCGGGTGGAAGAGATTCGAGGACGGCGGGAGCTGCTCGAGGCCCGGCGGCGCGGTCTCCTGGTGCGGGCTGTGGTAGAGGGGATCTGGGATGTCCGGCTGCTGTGCGAGGCCGTCTAGATTGAAGTCCCAGTCGAAGTTGTCGAGGAAGCCGAAGAAGTCGGTGGTCTCGGACTGGGAGAAGAGCTCGTTGGACGGGGGGAGCGGCGGGGGTGGTGGCACGGCGACATGGCTGAAGAACTGGAAGTCGTCGAACGCGGCGGGCGGGTCGTGCGGGGGCGCGTGCGGGTCGTGCGGGAGATGCGGGGCAGACATGATGGTCCGAAACGAAGCCCGGACTGCCGGTGGGCGTCTGCGGGGCGGCGGGGATCCCGGGGCGGCGGCAGGGTCCGGAGGGACGGGGCGGCACGTGGGGAGTAAAGAGAAGAAAAGCGGGGGATATCGCCCGAGGGGAGCCGAAGCCCCGCCCATCACCTCCATGTCGGCCCTCTCTGAGGCGTCCACGCCGGCGCAGGACGCGGCCGCTCCGTCGATCGAGAGCCAGCAGCTGCAGCAGCACAACGTCGGCCAGCAGCTGTCCGACCTCCAGCACCAGCAGCACCAGGCCCTCTCCGCCCCCGGCGCCGCCTCCCCCGCCGACAGCGGCCGCAAGCGTGCGTTGCCCCCGTCTCCGTCCCGCCGCCGCTCCTCCTGACCTCTCCGTCCAGCCAAGGCGCCGTCCGTGCGCAGGGCCTGCACCGCCTGCCATGCCGGAAAAACAAGGTGCAGCGAACAGCTCCCCTGCCAGGTATGTGTGTCCCCCGAAGACCCCGCCCGCCCGTCCGCCCCGCGACTCACCCGCCCCCCAGAGCTGCCTGAAGAGGGGCCTCGGGGCCTCCTGCGCCTACCCCGACCCAGACGCCGATAACCACCAGAACCAGGCCCAGCCACGTATGTTTCTCCCGCTCCCACACTGCTCACCGTCTCATCGCTTGCCAGCGCAAGTGCCCCCCTTCGCCGCCATGGCCTACCCGCCGCCCATGCAGGGCCTCCCACACCCGCCCTACTACGACTACAGCAACAGCTTCTCCTCCAGCCCCGCAAACCCGGCAAACCCCACTGGGGCTTCGACCTCGACCTTCCGCCCCAACAAGCGGCCGCGTCCGCTCACCGAAGAGGAGACCGCCGCCATCACCCGCAACTTCACCCGCGGCGACTTCTTCGTCGGCTCCAGCGCCCCCGTCCGCATCGACCCCCGCCTGCCCGTCCGCCTCACCCTCGCCGAGGGCGACCAGGTCCACTTCTCCATCGGAGAACCCATCGTCTGATTCACGCCCCCTTCTTGCTCTCTGTTGTGTCTGTATCGTGGGTACGAGAGATGGACTTGCAGTCTGTATTGTTGTCCGTTCGCTTTCTTGGTATGCAAGGCCCTGTGTATGTATAGTACCGCCATGACCTCTCGCGTTCGCTTATGAATCGCATGATCTCTAGATGCTACAGTGTCCTGCTCTGAGTGCTATAAATAATTTATCACCACTCTTGCCGCAGCGAGCCCGAGCGGTCGACGTCAAGCTCAAGTATCGCTTGAGACGCCCGCAGGTAACACTGTTTAGAGCCAACGTTCGCAGTACTGACTCCGACTCAACAGTGTTCCATATATCATGCAGATGCCTTCAAGGGTGCAGAGGACTCCGACGAGGAAGGCCTACTGTGCTGATAAGATCATAGGCTGAGCAACGTCAGGACGCAACCGTCGATGTCACTCTCAGTCTTCACTACGCCGCGCGCTCCTGCGCATCTGAGACGGTCACTGTACGAGGCGTGCACTCAAGGAATCCCCGTGTGCATCGTGGCTGAATATCCACCGGCACTGCCAGCTCTGCGCCGGAGGATATCTCTGAACCCACGATGTAGCACGGGCGCAAGTGCGAGCGCGTCGAGGAGCTGACACACTCCTGATCCTCGTAGGACCATTTATAGGGGAGGACGTTGCTGAATCAAGATGTTCAGAAGGCAGCCTCGGGGAGGAACTCGTTCGAAATCACGCCCTTGTCCCTCCGCTCGACGCAACTGCTTCTGCCACTCATCATATCAAGAGCAGCACAACAGATATGAAGGCAAAATCAACCACTGCTTGCGGCTTGATGGTATTGTAGCCTCGGCTATCTGCACCGCCTTCTATAGCTTTTCGCCGTGTCCAGACCTCTTCCACCTAGGAGCTGCATGTGCGATATCGTGGTCGGGCTCCCATGCGTCCACATATGCCTGTGGTGGGCTATGTCGATCATCCACGGCAGTGGCCCCTGTTGGCGGTGGCATCTATCTATACGATACTGTCCACACTGCGAGAGCATCGCGCTTGGTGAAATTCATCGCCTATATAAACGGGCTTTTCGCTCATAGCAGGACCAGCGAACCGCACTTCTCTCCACCTCTCCACCTCTTCTCTACACAGAGACCCAACCTACCAACCCATCGCCAGCTTCAAGCCATGTTTCGTGCTACCTTTGTCGCCGCTTTCTTCTACACCTTGTCCGCGGTCGCGCTCCTCTCCCAGGGCGCAGCGGTGAACGAGGCAAAGCGAGGTCAGCTGTCATTACCGGTGTCTTCGTGCTCGTGCCAGTAAAGCGGAGACTGATCGTCTCGTCTCCCGCAGATATCCTCGATCCATGTAGGCCTCATTCGGTCTTGACACCACCTGCGGCTTAGCACTAACCACACATGCCAGTCAAAAGCATCACCAGCGACGTCAAGTCAGCCTTCGATGGCGTAGAAACTGCCGTTGAAAGTCAGTGCCGTCCCTCCTGTCGTCAGTCATGCTCGGTGCGACCGATATAGCTAACCTCGCGAACTACTCGTACAGCTATCGGCAAGGATGCCGTGACCTTGATCAGCGCTGCCAGCGCTGCTGGCGGCGAAGTGTTCACTCTGGCCACTGACGGTGTGGGCCTTGCCACCACCATCGCTGGCCAAGCCTACACTATCGTCACCAGCGACATTGGACATATGTACGCGTTATTTGCTCATGATGATTCCGATCACCGCCATATGCTGACAACATACACACCGACCGAGGGCCACGGCAACCCACACAGGCAATTCTGCACTCGGAATACATGTGCTTCTCATATCGTCGCCGTTGCTTTTGGGCCTCTTGACTGTCCTTGGGAGTACGGTCCTTGGAGCTTGCGTTGCTGCTGTGTGATTGCGCATTGAACACTATATGTGTATGAAACTGTTATGTTCTACCTCATGGTGAGATGGCCGAGCGGTCTAAGGCGCCAGACTAAGGACGTTGACAAACGTGAGAAATCTGGTCCGAAAGGGCGTGGGTTCGAATCCCACTCTCATCAATAAGAATTCTTACGCCCGCTTTTTGTTTTTTTGGTGCTACAGTCCTAGTATATACCACCTCAGCAACTGTGGCACAATCAGTCCATGCACAGAAGTTGGGCACAAAATGTCCAACCGCGATATACACGACAGGTATAGATGCAAGCATTAAGTTACATACACATCGGTAACTTCAGTCGTCACCAAACATGATCTTCAAGTTCTCGATGCTTTCCGGATCGGTGTCTCGTTTACCTTTGAATGCTTCCTTGACTATAGCTGTCTTC
Organism: Cerioporus squamosus; assembly: GCA_022592435.1. Classification (NCBI taxonomy): domain Eukaryota; kingdom Fungi; phylum Basidiomycota; class Agaricomycetes; order Polyporales; family Polyporaceae; genus Cerioporus; species Cerioporus squamosus. Next base: position 23,618 of record JABYQS010000095.1, on the reverse strand, counting down.
CTCTTCTGAATCTGGAGGATGCGTCCCTCTATGGTCCCGGAAACCTGATATCAAGATCTTGTGAGACACTCGACGCACAGACGAGGACGAAGCTACCCACGATGAAATGCGTCACGTAGACTGTCTTCTCCTGACCGATCCTATGGACCCGGTCGATGGCTGCGAGACGTTTCAGTTTGTAGACAGAAGAGCGGCATGTCGATCACATACCCTGATTCTCCGTGGCCGCGTTCCACCAGCAGTCCATCTGGGAGAGCACCCTGTGAAGACACACGACGCTCGGAAGCAGATGGGTGACTTACCATGAATACGTGGTTCGCATTCGTCAACTGGGGAAGTCCGGAATTAGGTGTGCACTACATGGACGAACGCCAGTTCGTGAAGACTTACATTGAGCCCGACGCCGCCGGCCTTGAGACTGATGATGAGGACCTTGGCGTCGCGGGAAGGTGCCTTGAAGCCGGTGACAGCTTCGTTGCGCTTCTTGATGTCCATTGAGCCGTCGAACCGGAACCATGGTAGGTTTTCGCGCTCGAGAACCGCCTGTATGAGATCGAGGAAGGAGGTGAACTGCGAGAAGACCACAGCGCGGAAACAGGGGTCTTGATCTCTTAGACGCCCTGAATGGAAGGAGCGGGCCTTGAGCGGGAAACCGACGGTAACTTTAGAAGAATACGTACGGAGGTGCTGGACGAGTGCTTCCAGCTTCGTTGACGACCGGAAGTCGTTCCGTCGAAGCATCACTGTGGACGTTGGCGGTTGAGCGTCGTCACCGGCCTTGTCCCTGCTATTCTGCCTGGAGCGCACGATCTCTAGTAAGTCACTCTCCTGAGCAAACGGTCAGCAAGGCAAGGCATGGAGGCGAAGGAGAAGTGAAGCGTGCCTTGACAGGACCTCGGGAACATGTCGGACACTTCCCGTCCTCACCCCTCTCCCGGCAATTCTCAATGAAAGCGATGATGCAGTCCTTGCAGCTGTGCAGGCTGCGATGAGAAAGGTGAGTTCTGCAACAATACAACGACGTACCATTGATGCATGCAGTCAGGCAGGATGGCTGGGGTCTCCATCACATCGAAACAGATAGGGCATTCTGCACCTTCCTCCTGGGCGAGGTTCGCCAGGACGCCCTCAGCGTACACCTTATTGTCTCCGACCGCGTTCTCTCCATCACTGAACTTCTGGATGAGATCCTTGACGTCGACTACGCCAGTGCCGCTAGCCGCTTTGGGTGCTACCCCTTCGTTCGAGGAGAGGACAAGGTTGGGATGCAAGACGGCTCGACGGAGTCTGCGGAGGTTTCTATGAACATTGTGAGGAGGACCAAGTCGGAACATAGCATACCGCATGAGCATGGCGAGGATGTGCGTGTAGTTGCGGCTCACGAGGCCCTTCTCGGTGAGATGCTCAAAGTCTTTCTTGGCATCCGAGTACAAGGAGTCGTATATCTTGCGCTCTAGTGGAGAGAACTCTAGGTGTTCAATCTTGACCTACCGGACACCGTGTCAGTCCAGAGCAGTCGAGAAGAAGGTCAATGTGTCGCGTTACCTCCTTGGGCGGTAGTTCAACAATTCGCTTGCCGTCCGTGTCCAGCATATCTTTCTCCCGGCGCAAGAGGACACTCTCGAGGATAATCTGTACGACCTCGACTGCTTTACGATCGCGGGCGAGGAACGGCAGTGTGATGAATCTGTCCCGGACATCATCAGTTACCCAGGCGGAAGAGGGGTGTGATAACTGGTCCCCTTACGAGCGGAAGAAAGTATAATTTGACCATGGCGCGAAATCCAAGAATTTCCTAGGAGTGTCTCTATCAGCTCATGACGATTTGGACACGTCGTGACTGAACGTACAGTAGCGAGTACAAGTCTTCTAGCCGATTGACGATTGGCGTGCCGGTGACGGCCCATCGTCTTCGAGCACGTAGGGCGTAGACGGCCTTCGCAGTCTTGCTCGTCCGAGACTTGCAATGATGCGCTTCGTCAAGCACAACGCCTGCCACAGTGTGAACACCTCGCAGATCACAGCACTGTGAAGCTACTCACGAAGCCATTCGACTGTCGCGCGTCGAGTCAAAGTCAGCTGGTAGTGCCAATGTCTCAAACCCACGCAACGTACTTTCGAAGACACTAGAGGGTTGCTTCTCATGCTTGGCATGCTCTGAAACTAGTGTCCCATACGACGTGATGACCACCGTGATGGCGTCGTTGTCGACCGCAGCGTCAAGGTCTAGCCTATTCTGTCCGTGCCACACCAGGACCTTCAGCGTATCAGGCTTACTCGACCGCTGCAACTCTTCCGCCCACTGAGCGAGGAGCGACGTCGGTGCTACGATCAATGTCGCAGAAGGGCCCTTGCGCTGTGTCTGCGGAGCGTTCTGAACCACACGGAAGGCGTTGTTGAGTCTGAGTTGCTTAGCCCTCGATGAGCCGTTCGCGTCAATATCCGCAGGAGCCTCCGGCTCTCGTGCTGTTTGTATGAGTGCAGAAAGCATGATCGTTTTGCCCATACCCACTGCAATGACAGGTCAGGTACCGTCAACATGCATCGCGGACGGTGTACTCACTCTCTGCAAACACCGAGTTTGCACGATCATCACGCTGTCAGTGATCGATAGATATACTATGCAAGATGTCTCACCATCACTATACAACGACAGGTCAGCAGTGGACGTGAGTACATAAGCGATGAGCACATACGCAAGAATACCTCCTTTGCACTTCCGCTCCGCCTTAGGAAATTCCAGGCTGAGTTCGCCAGAATACTCGTTGAAATAGAAGGACCGCTCGTCAGCAGTGAGGTCTATCATCTGGCCGTTTGGATCGAAGGGAAAGACGTATCTGAAGCATAATCAGATGTCACGTCTTCTTAGCCGGGATTCGTATGAACGTACTCTTTCCACAACGGATGCATGGACTGGGCCTCACGAGCGGAAGCTGCTCCTGTCTCAATTGAGTGCATCCACCTGACGGCGCGTTAGCCAGACAAGGTTGCCGTGAAGGAAATGACAACACACAAGAGAGCTTGCTTCTGGTAGCCGCGTAACTTCAGCGTGAAGGTATCGGAAGGCTCCAGTTCTCCCATCCTACTGTCGTTCTCCTGTGCCCTGCGATGCACTCAGAACCTCATCGTCAAATCCGAGTTATGCGGCTGAATGTACTTCTTGAAGATCAGGTTTATCTGTTCTTCTGTGATGTCGCCTTCGCCATCATCATTGTCGCCATGACCAGCTGAGCCGGCCTGTGTTGGTTTCATAACGCCTGGTCGCTGAGTCAACAGTTCCAGGTCCTGCTGGTCCAACTTGGACCTGTGGTCGTTTCCCTTCCGTGGCTTCAGGTGGATCTTCTGGAACAGATTGACGAGCGCCCGCTTCCGCTCTCGCAATATCTGCTCTGCCTCCGTCTCATGTCCTTCATTGAACATGACCTTTGCCTTGTCATCGGAAGAGAGCTTTGGTGGCTTGAACGCAGACGGCTTCATATACACTGACAACGACAGGATCAAGTCTGCACCGGTCGAGAGCTTTGGGGGGCATTCAACCATCGTGCAGTTCTTGAATTCGACGATATCTACGCCCGGTATGAAAGCCGAGCAAGGACAGCGGAAGGGAGCGCACTCACCCAGGTCCAACAGACGCGATACCCAGGATGCAACGTCTTGCGGTAGTCGACCGAACTCTGCACCAGATTACTCAAAACGATTGGCGCATTAACAATTGCAAAGCTCACCAAACCCTCGTGAATTAGTGACGCGGACGACCGAATCCTGCTTCTTCTTGGAAGGTTTCGCTGGCGCAGGCTTCAACATGTTCGCAATGGTGAGCTGCTTCTTCCCGTCCTTGCCTTTGTCCTTCTTGACGGGTTTCTTCACAGGGGGAGGAGGCTTGTCGGCCTCTTCGCGCTCGATGCGGATTTCTTCTCCCGGCTTGATGTAGCCGGCACCTTTGACTGTGCTCCATGCGTTGTCGACGAGGAAGTAGCCGAGGTACATAGAGTCCGTTTCCGAGCGGGAGGCTTGGAGTGGTGGAGACAGTCTCCGTCGTTTCGAAGGAGGACCCTCAAAATTGGAGGCCTCGGGGGCGGGGAGAGGAGGCGACGAATGACGAGAGTCATGTAAGCTGGAAGACGTACTGGACACACTGGAAGCCCTGGGCACTTCGACGAACTCGGGCATTTCAATGTCCATATCAACGTCGTTCTCGTCCTCAGCGTCCGGTGCAGGGGTCACAATCCGCGGCCTGTAGTTGGTCGATTCCTCTTCGTCACTGTCGGCGAAGAAAAGTGGTCGGTGACTCTGAGTTGGAGGCCTCGGCTTCTGCGACGCGTCCAGCTCATCCAGGTTCTCGACCGCGACGGAGCGGCATTGTTCATCGGGTTGTTGCACCTCCATGGCTTCGTCGTCAGAGCCAGCGAAGAAAGCAGGCCCCTCGTCTGTGGTAGGCATGATGGCGGACAGGAGAACGCGGTGATCGAGACGCGCGACTCGACGCGTTCGCAGCCACCGACGCGGACCCGACGCGTCGAGTGTGCGCGGCAATCACCGGCCAACCAAGATAAGGAAGTCGCTCCCACGGACTACTTCGCGTTTCTCGAGAATTCAGCATAGATCTGCCTGCAGCTTCGCCCTTTCCCCCATTCCTCCAGTCACATCTCCAAAATGCAGCGAGGATTGCCTATGGTATGTGGCATTCGTGTACAGTTGATGTACTGGGACTCATGACTTGCAGCAACCAACCGTAGTCCTCCTCAAGGAGGGCACGGACACCTCGCAAGGGAAGCCTCAACTCCTCTCAAACATATCGGCCTGTCTTGCCGTCGCGGAGACGCTTTCTAGCACCCTTGGCCCCCGCGGAATGGACAAGCTCATTGTGAACGAGCGTGGAGAGGCTCAGATCACGAACGATGGTGCAACTATCCTGAAGCTCTTGGACATCGTGCACCCGGCCGCGCGTACGTTGGTGGACATCGCTCGGGCTCAAGACGCGGAGGTCGGAGATGGCACCACTAGCGTCGTGCTCCTTGCGGCCCAGTTGTTGAAGGAGGTTCGGGGGTACATTGAGGAGGGCGTCAGCCCGCACATAATCATGAAGGGGTTCAGAAAAGCTGCTGAGCTTGTAAGTACGCGTTCATCCATTACTCACTTCGTTTCTCATCTTCCTTGAAGGCCATTGAGCACATCAAGTCCGTGCAAATCACCGTGAACAGATCGAATCCGGAGTACGTTGCCCGTAGCATGTTCGTACAGCGACTCTCTGAATTGTTCCCGCAGGGAATTCCGCTCTCTCCTCCTCAAATGCGCGTCTACGTCAATGTCATCCAAGCTCATCCACTCAGAAAAGCCGTTTTTCTCCAAGATGGTCGTTGATGCGGTTCAGTGTCTTGATCAGGAAGACCTCAACGAGAATCTCATCGGGGTGAAGAAGATCCCGGGTGGTGGCATGCAGGACTCCCTTCTGGTGCAGGGCGTCGCATTCAAGAAGACGTTCACTTACGCCGGAGCAGAGCAACAGCCAAAGTCCTTCCGCAACCCCCTGATCCTCAGTTTGAACGTCGAGCTGGAGTTGAAGGCGGAGAAGGATAATGCAGAAGTCCGTGTCGAGCATGTCTCTGACTACCAAGCAATCGTCGACGCCGAGTGGGAGATCATCTACCGTAAACTCGAGGCAATCGAGAAGACAGGAGCGAAGGTCGTTCTCAGCAAGCTTCCCATCGGCGACCTTGCTACACAGTGGTTCGCGGACCGCGACATCTTCTGCGCGGGTCGCGTGCCGGCAGACGACCTCACGCGAGTCGTCCAGGCAGTCGGTGGTTCCATCCAGTCGACCTGTTCGGACATCAAGCGCGAACACCTCGGTACGTGTGGGTACTTCGAGGAGAAGCAGATCGGCGGGGAGCGCTACAACTTCTTCACGGAGTGCCCGAAGGCGAAGACTTGCACGCTCATCCTCCGGGGCGGCGCAGAGCAGTTTATTGAGGAAGTCGAGCGCAGTCTGCACGATGCCATCATGGTTGTAAAACGCGCAGTCAAGAACGGCGACATTGTCGCGGGAGGAGGCGCAATCGAGGTACAGTTGGCCGATCGTCTCCCTCCGAGCCTAATTCTGACATCTGTTCCTGGAAAACAGTTGGACCTATCGTCGCGCATTCGGAAACACGCCTTGTCCATCCCCGGAAAGCTCCAACTGGTGATGATTGCCTTCGCCAAAGCTCTGGAAGTTATCCCCCGGCAGATTTCCGACAACGCCGGCCTTGACTCCACCGACATTCTGAACAAGCTGCGCATGAAGCACGCTGCTGGGGAGAAGTGGTTCGGTGTCGACGTTGACGGCCCGGATGGCATCCGCAACAACCTTGACGCCTTCGTCTGGGAGCCTAGCCTTGTTAAAGTCAACGCTATCAGCAGCGCTACTGAAGCTGCCTGCCTCATCCTTAGCGTCGACGAGACCGTGCGGGCACCACAGAGCGAAGCGGTAAGCATCTGGTATTCCGCAGGTTCCGACAGGCCGCTGACCGAGTGCCTCGTACACAGCAAAACCCGGGACCGAGGGCTCCTCCTGGCACGGCACAGCGCGCACTCCGAGGGCGGGGACGTGGGATGCCAAGGCGGTGAGGGAATAGACTGTTGCAATTGCGAATGTGTAGACTATCGATATCGCTCACGCTCTGACTTGCGCTCAACCTGACATGAGGGCCATGATTAGCACACGCCGTGACAAGTCACAGCCGTGGTATACGCGGGGCTGCCGAGCGTGACATGGTATGTTCTTCTGAGTACTTCCGTGGCAGACTCAATGTCGCAATTCCTTGATGTAACGCGCAATACTCGCACCCACCTGCGATGGCCAATATCCCCACTCCATGTCGCCCAGCTGATATCATCCAGGTCCCTCGCTGCTCCTTTCGTCGTCGTGGCCGCTATAAGAGCAGATAGTCAGAGTCGAGATGGCGCGCAGTCTTACCGGCCGCTCCTCCAGGTCTTCCCGCGATGTCGACGGTACTCTCGAAGACATTCTACGCCAAGGCGGTGTCCGAAGGCTCCGATTCGGACTCTGTCAAGGGGAAACTCAGCCCATCCGACAGCGTCGTCGAGGTCCCCACGCTCGCTGCGCCTGTCGCGGAGAAGTCATCCTCCTTCTGGCGCAAGCCGAAGCACGAGCTCGACAGCGTCGCGACACAGCCTTCCGTCTTCGACGACCCTGTCACTCTGGAGGTCTACCGCCCTCCGGCAATCTGGGAGAACTCGCACCGCTTCGATCCTTTGGCGAGATGGACGTGGAGAGAGGAATACGTGAGTGGTTCGTTCCTCCAATTGCCGAGCTTGAATTTGATCGGTGTGGTTCAGCGCATCGTCCGCAAGATCGACCTTCTGATCATGATCTGGGCATGCATTATGTTCTTCAGCCTGGACCTCGACCGTTCGAACATCTCCCAAGCGAACACGGACAACTTCCTCAACGACCTCGGGCTGACGACCAATGACTTCAATCTGGGCAACACTCTGTTCAAGGTACGCGTTCCGTTGTGTGACCTCATATTAAGATTGTACTGATTCCGGGACAGCTGTGCTTCTTGATCGCGGAGCTTCCTTCGCAACTCATCTCGAAGCGCGTCGGTCCTGATGTGTGGATTCCCAGTCAGGTATGAGCGTTCACGCCTTCACCGCTAAGCCCACATTCACACCTTAATAGATGATCTTGTGGAGCTTCGTGTCTCTTTCCCAGTTCTGGCTCAACGGGAGGGCTTCCTTCCTTGCGACGAGGTGCGTAATCGAACGATGTGCGTTACAACAGAACCTCATTCCCAGTTTAGGTGTCTCCTCGGATTCATGCAAGGCGGATTCATCCCGGATGTCATTCTGTACCTGTCCTACTTCTACACGAAGTCAGAGCGTGAGTCTTTCCCCACAACGTCTGGTTGAACCCGCTGACATGTGGTGATGCAGTGCCCTTGCGCCTTGCGTGGTTCTGGGTGTCAAATTACCTTGCCGAGATTGTCGGAGCGTTCATCGCCACTGGTCTCTTGCGCCTTCGCGGTGTCGGCGGCAAGGCTGGTTGGCGGTATCTCTTCCTCATTGAGGGTGGCCTGACCCTTGCCATCGGCATAGCGTCATTCTTCATGATGCCACCCAGTCCGACGCAGACGAAGGCATGGTTCAGACCAAAAGGCTGGTTCTCAGAGCGGTTAGTGCGCGTCTCTCAGTGGTACCTTCGATAGCTGACGGGGTCCACCTTCAGGGAAGAGGTCATCATGGTCAACCGAGTGCTTCGGGACGACCCGTCGAAGTCCAACATGCACAACCGTGAGGGACTGACGGTTAGGAAGATTTGGCATATCCTCAAGGATTGGAGGATGTGGCCCATCTACGCTCTGGGCATCGTCTTCATGGGTAAGAGATATCTATCTTCCGGGTGCATCTCGACTGACGGCCTGTCCTTGCTCGCCTAGTTCCCGTCACTCCCCCGCAGACGTACCTCACGCTGTCCCTGCGTCACCTTGGCTACACCACAACGCAATCCAACCTTCTCAGTATACCTTCGAAGGTCCTCGGCATGATCTTGCTGGTTGCGTTCTGCTATCTCAGCGAGATCATCAACAGTCGCATCTTCGCCACTGTGCTCCTCCAGTTCTGGGCACTCCCCCTCCTCATCGCCCTGTACACGTTCAACGAGCAAACGTCTCAGTGGGTCTACTTCGCGGTCGTCACTCTTATCGCTGGCTTCCCCTACGTCCACCCCGTACAAGTGGCCTGGGCGTCGACCAACTCGTATGGCGTTGGTACGCGGACCGTATCTGCATCCATCTACAATATGTTCGTACAAGCCGGTGGTATCATTGCCGTGAGTACTTCGATAGATTCCTGTGGCTGCTCCTTGACCGCTGATGCCGATTCTCTGTAGGCGAATATCTATCGAGACGACGATAAGGTGCGTTTCGTATTCATCTGAGGTATTGCAGTGTGGCCAGCGTGCTGACATTTGACTGCGTTTCTCTCTAGCCTCTTTGTAAGTTCCGCTGCTTGCTAATGCTGCCGTCGCGTTGTTGACCAGACATGTGCAGATAAACGCGGAAACCGCGTGCTCATAGCGATCACCGTGATGAACATTTTCCTGTACCTCTTCACGTACCTCTTCTACACTGGTCTCAACAAGCGCAGAGAAAGGATTTGGAATGCTTGGACCGCGAAGGTACGCGATACTAGTAGGCGACTTGCATCTAGCTTGCGTCTGACAGTTTGTTCCCAGGAGCAACAAGAGTATCTGGACACGACCAAGGATGAGGTGTGTACTGTCAGTTTTGCTGTCGGGTCCCGGTGCTAATACGAATGCGATCAGGGAAATGCGAAGATGAACTTCCGGTTTGTTTACTGAGGGTCCGGATTGCGGTGTAAAATAGCCACTCCACGATAGATTCACTAAGTCCTCGGAGTATCACCTTGCGTGCATCTCAACCTTTGCCCCACCCCAGGCCTGGAAAACGCATGGCCATTCTGGTCACGCGAGGAGTGGAGTAAGTAGTAGGGTTTACACCCATGGAGGTGGGTATCCGAACGCTTCAGCGGGTGAGTTCGACATTTGGGCGCTCCGTAATAGCAGTCCTATCTAAACTCAAACGCCCACGACGTGGGCCCGCAGTGGCAACTTACGTGGTTCGTTGTACGTCTTGGCCTCGTTCGGTACCTATTGATAACACTTACTGGCAGTCTTGTCTTTTTCCCTGCACAAGTGCAATGCACGTTCGCTACGTCCTCTACAAGCGAACCCTGGCGCCCAGAATTGCTGATGACCAGTCACCAGGCGTTACGGGGAACCTTCGGAGTTCCGAGTCTCGTTCATGTGCAAGTTGCGTTATTTTTGAAAACTTACCGGTCCCAGAGTCGCGTGCTCAACCGAGGGCACTTCGGTAGATGCCCTGGCAGACAAACTGAATGTTCTCGTGAGTAGCCTGAGCAATTCAAGCGACCGGCGCGACCAATCGTTGTTGACGCCTGAAGGTGAGTTCCCGCTTCTGTCACGGACTCTTCGTGCTTATCCACCCTCGAAGCACAGATAACGGACGAGAACCACTCTTCCCCCACCGTACATCTCACGCGACCTTCGATGCTGCGCCGTTACGACCCTTGGAACGAACCAAGTTGAGCTTACGGGGCGAAGTTGGACCTCCTTTTCGAGTGTGTAGAACGTCTTGACCGAGCTCAAAGTTGGTTGCAAGACGCCACACGTCGAAAGAAATGCCACCACGCTCCCGCCGGGAGAGATGGAGAAAGAACTTCTCAGGCCAAGCTTCCCTGGGCCGATCTACTCAACTTCCCGTCACGATAACAACTCAATGCACCCACTTGGTCTTCTTTTGGCCTTCATCGCTTGAATACGTGCAAGCGGGCGGGCTCACTTCGCTCCTCCTCCCACCAGACCGTCTGGGACGCGCAAACCTGACGGTCATATAAACAAAGGCGGGCTGCGTGACGGTATCGACGTCGACCCACCGCGTCCAAGAGCTCTACAGCCATGTCTACTGTACTCACCAAGACCGAGGACGTCGTACAAATCACCGTCTCCGACGACTCGAAGGCGGCAAAGGAAGCCTACACCGCCGAGGACGTCCAGCCCGAGGTTCCAATCGCAGGCTCGTCCGTCAGACAAGAAGCACGCCGTCCGTTCTGGCGCAAGTCCAAGTATGAACTGGACAGTGTTGCAACTCAGCCATCCGTCTTTGATGATCCTGTCACGCTGGAGATCTATCGGCCACCGGCTGCCTGGGAGAACACCCACCGGTTCGATCCGTCCGCGCGTTGGACCTGGCGAGAAGAATATGTGAGTGTTCGTGCTGGCGTTGATACATCCATGTTACGACGTACCCTACTCGAAGCGTGTTCTCAGGAAGATCGACATTCGCATCATGATTTGGGCCTTCGTCATGTTCTTCAGCCTGGACCTCGATCGCTCCAACGTTTCGCAAGCTAACACGGACAACTTCCTGGATGACCTGGGTCTCACCACGGATGACTTCAACCTTGGCAATACCCTGTTCAAGGTACCGCTCCTTACCATCAGGATGACGACGATCTCACGCCCCGCAGCTCTGCTTCCTGATCGCAGAGCTGCCTTCCCAACTCATCTCGAAACGAGTTGGCCCCGATGTCTGGGTACCCAGCCAAGTGCGCCTTCGATGCTCTTCGAGTCACGAAAAGAGCTAACCTCATTCAGATGGTCTTGTGGAGCTTCGTCTCACTGAGTCAGTTCTGGCTCAAGAATCGAGCGGGCTTCCTTGCCACGAGGTATCTCTTGTCTTACGACGCTGTCCCTGGGTGCCATTCTGATCGATCTACACAGGTGCCTACTAGGATTTATGCAGGGCGGTTTCATTCCCGACATGGTGCTCTACCTATCCTACTTCTACACACAATCTGAGTGTGAGTGCCCTCGGCTAGCTTTCAGAGACCAACTCATCTAGATATACTTACTTTAACAGTGCCGCTTCGCTTGGCGTGGTTCTGGGCTTCCAACTACGTCGCGGAGATCGTAAGTGCACTCACCGCAAGTGCAATCTTACGCCTGCGCGGCGTCGGTGGACAGGCTGGATGGCGGTACCTCTTCCTCATAGAGGGTTGCCTGACCCTCCTGGTTGGCATCATTTCATTCTTCATGATGCCGCCGAGCCCGACCCAGACGAAAACTTGGTTCCGTCCAAAAGGATGGTTCACCGATCGGTAAGTGTCCTCACTGCTGACTAGACTGCATCCTCTGCCTCTACCATGCTGATTGAATCTTGTCAGCGAGGAAGTCATCATGGTGAATCGTGTACTGAGGGACGACCCGTCCAAGTCCGACATGCACAACCGAGAGGGTCTATCCGTCAAGATGGTATTGAAAGTATTCTTGGACTGGCACATGTGGCCGGTGTACATACTGGGGATACTCCACATGGGTATGTGTTGCGCCGTCTTATGGCACCCATGCCCGCGTTGACATCTACTCTCAGTTCCTGTTCAGCCTCCTCAGACATACCTGACGCTCCTCCTCCGCAACTTGGGCTTCAGTACTACTCAGACCAACCTCCTCAGTGTGCCGTCCAAAGTCATCGGCCTGTTCACCCTCCTCATCTTCTGTTACCTCAGCGAGATCATCGACAGCCGCGTTGGAGCCACGGTCCTCCTCCAAGTCTGGGCCCTCCCGCTCCTCATCGCGCTCTACACTTTCACCGAGCAGACGTCCTCATGGGTTTATTTCGTCGTTGTCACTCTGATCACCGGTTTCCCATACGTTCACCCTGTGCAAGTCGCTTGGGCTTCGACGAATTCTTACAGCGTTAGCACTCGCACCGTCTCCGCTTCCATCTACAACATGTGCTACCAAGCCGACGGGATGATCTCGGTGAGTCCAGGTTCCGTTGTCATACGCCGTGCACGCACCTTACAATAACCTGCTTTGCCGGGATACTCCTGAAGGCGAACATATATCGCGAGGACGACAAGGTAAGCGTAGGCTAGCTCGGAGGCAGCTAGCCGTGCTGATCTTCGTCGCATTGACAGCCGCTCTGTGAGTAGCCTAGCGTCGGCTTTTTCGTCTCGCGGGAGGATCCAGATACTCATCAATGTTTAGACAAGCGAGGAAACCTCGCTTTGATTATCATATGCGCTGTGAACATCGTCCTTTACATCCTCACCTACGTCTTCTACAAGGGCATCAACAAGCGCCGGGATAGGATTTGGAGCTCGTGGACGGCCAAGGTTCGTACCTCCGGTGTATCACCGTCGTTCGCGGGATTGCGGGATTAAGCTGCGCTGACATCGTGACGACTTGTAGGAGCAACAGGAGTACCTCGATACAACGAAGGACGAAGTGAGTTCCCGAGTAACCCTTTCCCCTTGAATTGTATCTGATCTGAGCCTTCGGCGCGACTAAGGGAAACACCAAGATAAACTTCCGCTTCGTTTACTAATGTCATACTCAGCAGATGGCTGCAGAGTGCAGAGGCAACAGTGTACTAGTATTATAGCGTTGACCAGTCGATAGCGTAGCGGAGGAGGAATCAAGCACAGCGACATGACACGATAGCATGATAATGATCGAACGTAACATATTCCCAGAGAGCCGGTGGTATGTGAAACCGCCTAGCGCGAGTTGATGCAACCCCTACTCCTCTTCCGCAGCCTCTGAGACCTGTACCGCAGACATCATCGACGAGAAGTCCAGGAGGGGTGTCGCCAGCGTCGACCCCGCATCCATGCTGTTTCGCTCCAGCGCGCGCTCGCGAAGCATGCCCCACTGCACCCACCAGTCGTCTGCTTCATCCTCGCAGTCATACCCGAATATGGTACGGATCTCATCCCATAACCTGCTGACGTCGCCGCCGAGTCCTTCTAGAACGTTGGTACCTTTGGCGGCCATCGCGCGCATGCTCTCGTCGCGCTGGCGCGAATCTTCGCTGTCCTCGAGCGTCATGTAAAAAATGTTCCCGAACTCACCCGCACGGACGGAGCGCGTCCGGGGTTGTCGTAGTTCCTGGAACGCGTAAAGGAAGCTGTCGATTTGCCGGTCCTCCGATAGGTGGGAGAACACTCTTGCGAGGACCGCGCCATCTTCTACTGCCATGGCGGTAGCTTGGATAGTGCCGGGCTAGGTAGGATTAGCAGGTTAGCGCGTGCTGCGCAGTTCCACGGGGTTCGAGGACTGACCGGGAAAGGATGGGCTGCTTCCCCGATCAATACCAAGGGTCCGTCGTCGGATATCCATTCGTCTAGATCGCTGTGGTCCCGGATCGAGACCCGGACAGCTTTCCGGGCTACTTTCATTAGCGGCTGGAAACTGGGGTCTCCGTCAGCGTCTCCCGCAGTGCTGAAAGCCCTCAGGCGGCTGAACGTACTGGTCGCATAGTTGGCTCGTAACTCCCGGCATATCCACTGAAGGTTCATCTCCATACTTCCCCTCGATGGTGTCAGGGCCATAGAATTGCATCGCGAGATCATCGGTACCATGCTGAACAAATATAAGCAAAGACCTACACTTTTCCGAAGTGGTACTCACTACTGGGTACGCGACGATGGCTCTGCCATTCCCAAAGGCCGTGAATATACCATGCTGGAGCCACGCTTAGCGTTCGATTGTTGGCTTGATGTAATGAAGAGACTGTGCTCACGTCTTTCCACGTTGAGGCATTGGCGTGCTTCGTGACATGTGCACTAGATATGATCGTGCTGCAGGGAGCAGTGAGCTAGATGCAGAGCGGGTGTACAATGAGAGGAGACGCACTCATACAATGCAAGGCCAGTCGGAGTACCAAAGCCGTCCTGGCCAACGACTGTGGACCGCGACAGTCCGTATTCTCCGTCCGCCCCTACAAGGACGTCTCCGCTGATTTTTTCCCCAGACTCTAACGTAACTTCCTGCGCTTCTGCGTCGATATTGACAACATTCGCGCCGTATCGTATCTGCGCCCCTGATGAAATGGCGGCTTCGTACAACAGGTCGTAGAGGTCGTCGTGCTGTTCGTCGCATTAGTGAGTGCCTAATTCCATACGCGTAGACATACCGTGCATAGCATATATACTCCCCGTGTCTCTTTGAGCATTCCCTTGTCCCACACATGTTCACCGAGCTCCTCGCCCGACTCGTCTGTGGTGTTCAGTCAGTGCCTCACACAGACGGACCGTGGAAGACTCACATCTCATGAATAGCATTGTATGCGTGACCAAGGCTCTTTGCATGAGCGCGGGCTTAAGGCCCCAATGGAAGAGAATTTTTGTGAGGTTCGGAGGCAGGCGGACTCCGCCGGTACCGCGCTAAAGGACGGCGGAATCATCGTAAGATACAGGACATCGTACGTGGAGGCACCATAACCCACCGCACCGTCCCTGTCCTTCCGTTCGAGTACCAATACACGGTGACCGACTCGCCTTAGTGCTAGTGCGGTAGATAGTCCCGCGATGCCTGGAGCCATACATGAGCTCGATCGACGATGAAACATTATTAACACTTTGATCGAGCGTACCTCCGCCAATTATGAGAAAAGTGATCGGATGGCTGGTCTTCAGTGGCGGGCCAGACTTGCTTGACTGTAACTGAGAGTGAGCACTAGTCGCGACGCATGCGGAAGAAAGTACTGACCTCAGCACTCATACTGGGAGGTTCGTGTCAAGAAAGAGGATTGCTACGTGTTGGCACGGGCACTGGTCGCACCCGGAATTATATCACCGGGGTAATTGACGCTCCAAATCAGGAGTGAGCGTCAGGAAGTGGCCATCAGCCCGTATGAGCGAAGCGTCGCTTACAAGAAAGGTTTGGCTCTCTACGGCGAAGTTGAATCGGGATTACTCCTCATCAAGTGCCTGTCCGGGAGCTAGACCGTTGCGAGCCATCAGCGGAGGAAACGGTTAGTAAAATGGAGGAACTAACCGATAGAATTAAAAACATCCCGATCCCCATGAATGATGCGACATCGACAACGGTACACAACCGCATAGGTGAGGCGACATGTAGGGCAACATCTGCAGATGCAAGGGGATGTATGGGTACCGAGCATCTTGCGAAGCCATGGCAGCCTGAGGTTGAAGTGACGGTGTCGCTGCCAAGGCCGTGTATCGATGGAAGTTGCGCCCGTGGGACTTGTGTGTGGGAGCCTGCAGCATGTGTCAGGAACGGTACACATGCACGGAGAGGAAAGGCAAACCGATGGAGGCGACTCGGCGGGTGGTGATATCAAGGCAGCCGGCCTCAGAAGGTCGAGGTGGAACCACGTCGACTAACTTATTGGCAATAATCGCGGGAATTCTAGCACAGCTTTCAGACCCTAACCCCTCCCGCTTCTACTACACACGGCCGGGTGGCAGTCGGACTCAACCTCAACCTCTCACCGGCACCACCCATGCACCAATCGTATCTGAAATTCTTGGTATTGTGGAGATGCACGACTGGGAAGATCTGCAGTTTATTATGCATAGCCCACAATTAGGACTGGGCTCAGCGGAGGATACCGCCCTGGGCGGCTGTAGCGGACTAGTGCAGACGTATACGGTCGGTCTAGCATATGTGGTGTGCATCGTATCTACCAACCACGTAGGTGGAAAGGACACGATTTTAGAAAGGTGATGATGGTAGCTCTCTCTTTGAAGTCTCCTTGAAGCTGATACCTGTGGACAGCTTCTTCATCTCACTAAGTACTCTACTACAGGCGCGCTCATCCTCTGGTAGCTGCTCTACACTCCGGTGAGTGCGGCACATCGCTAGCGCTCCTAATGTGTGTTGATCAATAACGGCAGTACAGTGTGCACTGTTCCTTAGGTTACAATGCACGGGAGGCTAGAACCTCAGAATAATACTGGCCAGTACCTATCAGGAAGGAGAAGATTTCCTGGGCGCGGATAACCTTCGAGCCAGAAGCTGACGGCGTAAAACTGTAATTGACGGGAGGCCACGATTTCCCAAGACCCAAGACTCCTGCACGGCCTGGCCAACTGATGTGGTTATGACCCGCGAGCTCCCATACTCTTCGACGGCAGACACATGATACATCCACTCTTCCGCCAATCGCCGACCCTTGTCATCGACACTCTACCACGGGCGCGCGGTGACCTCTGCTTTCAGTCGACACATCCTAACGCAATTGGGTCTGCACCCCGTGCTCGGGGACGTTCAAGAGTTCTCGTCCTGTTGTAGGCCGGTAACGTCACCGTCGCCATCCGAGGTTTCGCGAACAGCAACGCTTGCTTCCCCATTCAGTGCTGCGGTCCTGTCGGACACCTGCGGGGTCCGTCCACTACTACGCGCGCAACATCCCAGCGCGCGGATTGCTTTTCTCGAACTGTTCTGCGAAGCATGGACTCCGGAAGATTTCTCGGGCAGGGCCGTGGGTCAATTTGAAGTCTGATCGAGGTGCAGTCTCCGCGGACTGTCTCGTCCTAGGATGCCACCGCTTCGAATCCTTCGGGAATGTACAACAGAAGACAGACGTTTTGCGACGGGGGATCCGAAAGCTTCAGCTATCGCTGACAACTACAGTGTCTCCTGGAGAACTACTATTAGGTGCTTCGGGTCAGCGCGCTGAGCGGATCTTGCCATGTTCACACGACGTCCTCTCGGAGAAGTCAATTCCAGGCGTGCGGCTCGACCCAATGGGCAACGGGTCGCGACAAGTTCTTTGCGCAAGTCAATGAGCCTGCAGTACGGCGAGCAAATCATACTTACAGCCTATACAAACGCCCACGCACATTGATATGACGGCAGCGTTGCTGTAATGCCGCCAGAACAAAGGGGGCGAAACATCGCAACCGAGGAACGGAGCAGCAGCGATGTGACTATTAGATCCAACGTAATACCATACACGAGAATTATAACACCATCCTAGACAGTAGCACCAGCCGACGATCCGGCCCCAACAGCCTGGTCAGACAGAAGAGTTGCGTCTGGGGACCTACGCCTGCGCTTGAGGAGCGCACGACGCTTGGCAGCATGAACACGTTTCAGTCGGTCCTTGACGTCAACGAACTTCACGCCAACGTCGACGAAGTGGATGGTAGGTCGGCCCGATCGTTCGAGGACCACGTCAGGCTCTGTCTCAAACTTGAGGTGCCGTAACCTCTTGAGCATAGCCTCATCACGAGCTTTCGAGGAGTTCGCGCCGTCGACAGCAGCGCGGGCCAAAGCAGCAGACATGGTGGGATGCTGTAGCGATGATGAGCTTCGTACTGGGTGACACGAGCAATGCCAACAGTAACATACCTTGCCCTCGACCACGGGCTCCCAGAAGAGTCGCTGGTAACGTGCACGAGCGACGTCCTTCGTCGCTTCCGAGAGCTCATCAGCCTCCACAGCGTCCTCGCCAAGCTCTTCAGCAGCACGCTTTGTTGCGCTCTTGGACGACACGTGCTTCTCTGTGACACCGAGGGAGAATTCCATGCCCTTCAGGAAACCAGTCTGAAGTTGTTTACCCTGACGATCTGAAGTCAGCACAGATGTAACGAAACGCAACAACAAGGATTCAGATGGGGTTGAAATGGTTGTAACCAAACTCCGTGTGATGTAAGGGCACAGCGGATGTCTTACAAATTTGCGAATGATGTTGTATTTCTCATCACACAACGCCTGCAAGGAGACAGTTACTCACCTCCTGTAATGACACGCATCATCCGCGCGAATGATCAGTATTGTCCTGGCATGATAATATTCCAGAACGAGATACCTGTCGATATATGGTCAGCATCAGGAAGCAAGACCTCGACAAGACGCGACGAAGTTCAGAAAGCCATGCATGTTGTGATTGTCTAACCATCTGCCCTGGGGCATCTTAAAGACTAATCGATTGAAACTCATCCTAAAGACGTCGCGCGTGGATGCAGTCGGGCAGAGACAACTCACCTTTTTCCAGTGTTCCTCAAGACCCTTCAGCCGCAAGATAGCTTCCACCCGGGGAATGCTAAGGCCATGTCGCTGCGCGAGGTGGCGAACGTCAGACTTCACAGGATCGGCCATGTATTCATCCCAGATCGCCGTCCTGACAGCATCCGAGATAGGTGTCGGGGGCTTGAACGAAGGGTTCAAGGGAAACGGCTACAAGACTGTCAGTCATCCGCCCGGCGTTGTGAACAAAGGTAGACGAACTCAACTACTTCGCCACCAAGCCAGTTCTTGGGTCGATGCGGTTCCTTGTACTTGATACCCTCGGTCCGCAGCCAGACAGCATAGCTAGGACCTTGCGTGAACGGATCCTCAGGACCGCCCTCGGACTTGGCAGCGTAGAGCCGACGAGGCGCAAGAGCAAGCCATGACCGAGCTGGTCGACGCGAAGCCTGAGCGAGATGGGCGAGCATTGTAAGTCTCGCTGGCAAATTTTGACCCATTTCTCTGAGACGTCACGTGAAGCTTAGGGCAGGCTCCCGCCTTCCCGACGCCGACGCGGCGGGCCCGCTGGCGCCTAGCGTAGCTTGACCTCTTGAGGCTCGACCATGACATCCGATCCTTTGTTCGACATTTTGCGTTCGTACGCTACATTGAGACCGCCGAAGTTGATCCAGAAGCCTAGCGTGTCTTTTCAGTCAGCCCACGACTTCCTCCTCAACCACTTGCTCCTCAATCCTCATTTACAAGAGTTCCCGCCTTCCACTCAATACCAACTGTCGTTTTGGAAATGGGCGATCGATTGGCTTGAACAACTCATGAGCGGAGAGGCACGAGACGTCTCTTGCTAGTGCTGCCTGAAAGCTTACTAACAAATGCTGCCGCAGGATGAACTGGACGAACGGATGTACACGCATCATGTTGACCTCATGCAGAGTACATCCGCGTATGTGCGAGTGTCCGTTGTTCGTCTAGGTCTCTCATCCTATCCGCAGCGAGAGCGTCGGGAGCGCAAGGCCTCAAGCTTCCTACCTCACCTACCTCTGGCCTACGAGCCGGGTGACTGGACAGTCCGTCTATCCAGGCTATGCGAGTGTGACGTTGCTCGAGTCGCGTACCACGATTGAAGGTGGTACCACAGGACTTCGGACGTGGTCCGCAAGCCTGGTTTTGGCGCAGTACATACTCGAACACCCAGGTATGCATACGCCCGAACAGTCACGATGTAGGTCTCATAAACGATCCGGACAGGCCTCATCGCCGGCCGCAGGGTCCTGGAGCTGGGGTGCGGGATCGGTTTCTTGGGCGCGATTGCTGCGTCTGTGCAATTAGAGAACCAGGGCTCAGAGAACGCGTCCCTGTGGCTCACGGATTTAACGAACCAGTCCTGCAACGATGCCAGGTGAACTTGAGTCTACCATGCAGTAAGTCCAGTTTCTTCCTTATCGTCAGGATACGATCGACTCACCATGCGCAGATGATTCCTGCCATCATCCGAATGTGAATATCCAGACGCTGGACTGGTCAGACGTGGTAGATCCAACCAGAAGTCTATCTGTCTCGACATTCTTTCGTGGGACCCTTCCGGACGTCGTTCTCGGTGCAGACCTGGTTGGTGTTCAGCACTGTCATCTTCGTATCATCTGTATGACCTTCGCGGCAGGTATATGAACCGTCGATCATCCCGTTGCTCGTCAGCGTTCTGCATGTGGCGCTAACACCTCGAACTCAGAAGCACGACCCTGTTGCCTACATTGCGCTCACAGTGCGTAACGAAGAAACAATAGCTCGGTTCCTGTGCGAAGCAGGTGAGATGTTCTGCGGAATCAACGTTTGAGGCACTCACCGTCTTCTTCAGGCGAATCCCTCGTCGTCGAGGAGGTCACGGCTCAGCTCGTGTCTGAGAACATATTTACGCAAAGTACAGAACTTGGCCAGGACGCGTCTCAGACGGTCAAGATCTTCAAGATCAAGAAGGCGCTGCTTCGGTACGGGTGGCAGACATCCACACGTTGACGTACCGGCTACGCACATTTTCACATCGTGCACGAGTGCGATGTTCCCTGCAGCTGGTGAAGCTCGTTGTTCATGCGACGGACTATATCGTGGCCAAGTCTCCGTCCCTCATTAGTGCCCACGAGCGGAGACCACTACCCAAGGCCTTCGACCCAGCCAGAGTGTGCGCACTGCGCAAGAAGCTTGCCATTGGCGCGCACGCATATATAAGACCCGTGGTGTGCTTCTGTGCCCTGCTTGGATCTCTGTATTTGACGACCATGTACGATATCACGGTTGTCCCTCCCGAGATATGGCAGGCCATCTTCACTCCGGTCTGCACTGACGGAGGTCGAACAGGCCTCAACATCGCCCTGTCGTGCAAATTCTTCCATGTTCAATCCTCTCCTGTCCGGTTCTATTCAGTCACGCTCTCGTCCATCGCATCGGTCGAAGGATTCCTCGCTTCACGCGCACGCGTCCTAACGGCCAGCAGCCCGTCGTCCGCCACCTCTCCCTTACGTTGCTGTCTGGACTCAAAGTTCACCGAACACGCCTACATTCGTTCAACCCTCACAGTGACCTGACCGCCGAGAGACAGCGCCAGGCCGGGGACAAGAGGAAGACTCTGCAAGCGCGCTTTATCGATGCCGCGAACGAGCTCTTCGTCCTGGTCGCCCCCACGCTGCGGACACTCTGCCTCACAACCGGATACTTCCTCCCTCTCGCCCCGATCTCCTGCGACATGCCCGTGCTCGAGGAGCTCACGATCTTGGGCAGCATCTCCACAATCACAGGTGCAACCTCAGCGCCGAGGTTCCCCGCGCTAAGGCGCTTCCATCTCATCCCCAGGTCTGCGAACGCGAACATGGACGTCTGCACGACCGCGCTGACTGCGTCTGCGCTGTGCACGGCTCCTCTGGCGCACCTGCGCCTGTCTCACGTCCACGCTCACGAGCGCCCGGAGCTGTCGTCCCTTCTAAGGCGCACGCTCAGTGTCCCAGCGCATCCCGTTCCCTTTCAAGCCGAGGACCATGACGGAGGGGTCCTGCGCGACAGGGGCCAAGCCACCCTCCCTTGCATCCGGGAGGTCGTCGTGCACACCATCATTCCCGACCTGGGGTGGTGCGGTAACGCGTACATCGGCTACAGACGCGAGACGGCGGTATTCGACGGCTTCGTGCAGGCATGCAACTGGATGCAGGGCATACAGGTGCTCGCTCTGCAGCGGCGGCAGCGGAACTTCCGTTGGAAGGAGCGCCTGTATAACGACTGGGTGAGCAGGATCGAGGGCGGGCGCGGGTGCTGGGTCCAGGACGACGCCCAGGAGGCGGCGCTCGAGATGTCGGCCGAACGACAGGGAGACGTGTTCCGCTCTGATGGGGATATCATCCGCTCCTGGGTCGAGGACGACTTCAGCGGTGGCGACGGTGGCCATCACATCCAGGACGCTCTTGCGGATCTGCTGAACGAGGGCGCTGGTGCAAGCGTGGCGGACCGCGAAGCTGTAGATGATGTGCTCCAAGTTTACGATCCCGACGATTGGTATGTATACGTGACGCGGAGTGACTTGAGGGGGTATGTGGAACCCGCGTCGTCCAAAGGTGCAGTCTTCCGTCGTGTCGGTGGACGCGGATGGCGACGTGGATGGAAGTGTAGGATTATGTGACCTGTACGTCTGCTCAGTATATGAGATCCTCACGTTACCTCAGTGTGACTGGGCTCTAAGGAGAAGTCCGCAGCGTCGGCGGGTTTGCACTGAAGGGTGGCAGTGCTCAGCCAGGCATACAGCTAGCCCAGAACCTACGCACGACGCCAACACGACGCCGGTGATTATGTAGCAGCCCGGAGCAATGCAGCGTGTCACAGACATACCAGATTGTTCTCAACTTCATGTCGCGCAAGTCCACATGCGCTGACCTGGCACGCGGCTGATAAGGCAGCCTGGGCACACTCGAGGAGGACCGCAGACATCCTTGAGAGGCTCGCCGGGGATCCACCGATGAGTCGGCATGCCACACGTCCCTATGCCGGGGGAAATGCTGGCCCTGGGTGGATGATTTGTGCAATTGCGAAGTCGCCGTTGGTGTTTAACCGCAAGACGGAGCATGCAGCAGTGGCATGGGCAGTATTTCACTCTTTGAACGTGCGGACGCGACGCGGCCCGGGGGATCTGGGCGAAGATTCTCGGGCGGTTAGTCAGCACGTGGGCGACGCGTCTGTGGCTGGTGGGCCTCGTCCCTTGGACTCCCTCCGCTCGGACGGTTGACCAAGTCTTGACTGGAAACTCTCGGGGCAGTGCCTCTGCGACAGCCCACGTTCCCCGTGCTTTATATACCGTCCCCGCCCTCCACGCACACATACCAATCCCCACCCACTACTCTGCCATTCCATGCCTGACGTCTTCGTCAAGTCCCTCACCCACCTCAAGGACCGCCCACGAGCCGACCAGGCTCTCCGCATCCTCCAGCGGATCGCCTCGCTCGTCAAACCCATCATGCGCAAGCGTGCCTGGGTTCTGCCCGTCCTCTCGGAGTTCTTCCCGGAAAGCCCCAACCTCCTTGGTGAGCACTCATCTCAGTCGGTTAGTAGTCTCTTTGCTGACGGAGAGGCTGTCTCTGCAGGCCTGAGTGCGTTGACCATCGCAACGAGATGTTTGACGGCTTGCTGAACAGATATCCAGACATTAATGCTGGCGAGAAGATCCTGCTGCGTTTGCGGCCTCCACACGCACCGGACACCTTCTACGATGAGGAGGATATTCTACACACAATGCTGCATGAGGTGCGTGTCACTGCGAGTCCTGCTGTGCTTGGTCACTGACGTCCTCCGCAGCTCACCCACAATGTCCACGGCCCCCCAACGAT
This sequence comes from Cerioporus squamosus, assembly GCA_022592435.1. Taxonomy (NCBI): domain Eukaryota; kingdom Fungi; phylum Basidiomycota; class Agaricomycetes; order Polyporales; family Polyporaceae; genus Cerioporus; species Cerioporus squamosus. The sequence goes on along the minus strand of JABYQS010000095.1, from coordinate 431 downwards.
GACAAGTTCTACAAGTACCTCGCCGACCTAGAGGAAGAGCACGCCGCCCTCCGCCGGTCAGGCTACGACGGCGAGGGCTTCATTCCGCGGGGCACCGACTGGGCAAGGACGTCTCCCATGACCTCCCTGCACACCTCGCCCGCCAGAAGTCCCTCGAAGCGCAGAGAAGCGGAAGCAGATCAATCTCATCCTTAGCGGCGGAGGACGTCTGGGTGGTGCCGCAAGGGACGCAAACAAGAGCCCCCGGCAGCTCGCTGCGGAGGTACGTAACAAAGTTATGGTTGTGCATGCTCGCTGTCGCGACAGCATCGCCCCATTGCTCTTGCTCGCCTCCACCCTGCCATACATGGTTCGTCCAAGTGTGACGAGCCCCAGGGTATGCTCCGACAGAACAGTGGGGTCCGACTGCTGACTGCCGTGTGTCACGGGCA